>JAFEMH010005617.1:0-156002 GCA_022495995.1 Adenophora triphylla var. japonica | reverse complement strand
ACCTCAACCCGGAGTGGTCTCGGTTGCAGGTCCGTTAGATCTTCCTAGGCCTCCAGGGCCTGGCGCACGGATCCATTCCCAAAACATCCTGTATCCTAGCCAAGCTTGTCAACCCCGCACGTTTGAGTCTCTGAGTCACACTCTGTCCGTGACTCTCGCTTGGTTTTACCTGCAGCCCGTGTCATACGCCCGGATACATATACCATGCCGGCCATTTTTTGAGTCAAGGCTCTAACCTCAAGATCCCTTGCGCAAGCAAAGCGATGAAAAGGTCATGCTAAAATCTTGACACGATCTTTGATTTCCGGCTACACCAGGACGATAGTTCCGTCCGGATATACATCCATGCTCGCATGACACCATGTCATCACGCCTTCATACGTCGCCCATGACGATATGACTCAGCTTCAATGCCTAACGTCACGAGTCCCTTGCGCAAGCAAGGTAAAGAGAGGTCATGCCGAACTTCGACTGATCTTGACTCGGTGGCTAGGCTCGGTTCACTATTCACATGGCTAACGCTAGCCAAAAACGAACATATTAGCTGACAGCTCCGGTCCTTAGGTTCGATTTTTCTTTAGGGCGGTGGAAACCACTTGCACTATGAGACCCTCGCTCTGGGCCACCCACCCTGCAGGATGTCCAAATACGGTGTGCAAAACGAGGGGCTTATAGCCAGCACGTATGGTCTCCCATCGACCCAGGGATCTAGCATAGTTGCGAAAAAAGAAGAAAGGCAATCTTTTCCAACCTACCTAGGATTACTCGAGAAAACATGTTTTAAGTAAATTAAAACAACAAAAAAAAAAAATTAAAAATAAAAGAAACGGAAACCGCATGCCACGTGAAGCTTTCCCCTTTATCCCGTTAGGGGCCATTCCCTCGTGTTCTAACTCTTGCCCGTCACCCCCTCCAAATAACCGGCGGAACGAGTGGTTGAGAATCCCCGGAAGCCGCCTTCCATCGAACATCGGTGTCACAAGGTCCGATAGCTCCTTCCAGGGCTCAACTGGGTCCGCACCGGTCCGATACTCCCCTACGACGGGATCAAGCCCCGAGATACACAGCTGAGGAAACGGAACCCCGCCACTAAGGAACCTCCAGACAATGGGAGGAGTGTGCATGAGCCTTAGAAAAATCATATCAAGAAGCAAAGCCAAAGAGGAACAAAGCAAGCTCCGGATCGTAGACACCCCGCGTCTTCGAGGAACGCTGCAGGTTCCCAGAACCCGATGGAACCTTTCGTTCTCATTAGAAGACGAAGATATACCGGCTCCCAGGTTTCTCAAAAGCTATCGCGAGGGTGTCCCGCTCAGCCAAGCTACGAGATCCCAAAGCAACGCAGCGCACTTCCGCTCAAAGCCTTCCCCTCCGCGCTGGGCCAAGCAAACCCCGACACGTGCCCGCCTCAAGACGCCGCTCGCCTGGGCCCCGCACATCAAGCTTCAAGCACCAACAAAGACACATACGTGCTCAAGCCCGCTGATCCCGATGTGAGATTCCTCGGTATCCCCAGAGTTCAATCCTTTGCCCACCCTATACGAGTCCTCGCAAACCACAATCAAAAGTCCCTATTCTTACTTGTGGGATAGGCATCCCGAGTGGATATCCCGACATCTCGAAGTTTCGCTACCCGCTGAGTCCGCCTAATTGGGGCCCTAACGAATCATTTCCCAAACTCTCCCAAAACCTGACAACCCTTAGCGGACCCGGCAATCACGCCTCAACTTCAACACCCTGTGGTATGGGTTGGTATACACTCAACTACCTCCCCAAGACTCCCGAATGGCGATCCCATCGCCCAATCCACCTCCATCTTCGGTGTCCGTCCCCGAAAACGGTAACCCACCTCGCATACCGATCCTCACATGGCTTGGTCGATCGAACAAATGAAAGACATGCAAGGCAAGCTAGCTAGTTCTCTAAGGACTCCCTCCCGCCTACCGATCCGAACAAAGTGGTCCCTCCCTCCAAAGTTCAGGATGCCGGAAATGGAAAAGTTTGACGACGTAATGCCCAAAACCCACATCGACACCTACATCCCGGGCATGAGCCAAAGGGGCAACCCTCGGCCGTATGGCATCATTTTCGCATTCCCTCAAATCCACAAAGACTAAGGTGGTTCCTCAATGTGAAGGCGTAGAAACCGCTCCACGTGGGATCGATCGCTGAAATCTTCCCGGAGAAGTACCGCGCCAATCTTGAATGGGAAACAAACCGCCATGACACGCAAGCCACCGAACAAAAGGATGACGAACCAAAGGGCGCGAGTTCTACAAAAGATGGAACTGGAAGCTAAGCGAGATAATGGATCCACTTTCCAAAGAAGAGCAGATGGACATCTTCCATTCCCGCCTCAAGCCATCTTTGAGGACCTTGATCGGCCACCATTTCTATCCGGATCTCCGTGCCATGGTCAACGCCGGACAAAGTTTGAAAAAGACTCGAGTCTTCAAAAGGCAACAAAGAACCCCGCCTCATCTTACCGCTATCGAACAAACCCGGGCAGCTTCAACTCCCGCCCGACCAAAGGAAAGGAAGCAAATGAATAAAGGCACTACATTCGTAACTGAGCTCAAGTAAACCGCGATCAAGCACCCCAAAGAATAACAACCCCTCGCTTCCTACGCCTCCAAAGATTTAGATAACCCGGAAATGCCCTTGGGTCAAGTATTTGAAGCTTGTGAAACGAAATCTTCTCAAACCACTCGAGAATTTCCAACCGAAGACTCTCAAACCCAACATGGATATGAGCAAGCACCGCGCTTTCCACAACTACCCCGGCCACACCACCGACAATTGCTTCGTGCTCGCTGTGTGGTCCAGGCTCATTGAGGAGGGAAAATTGGAACGCCCTCGTGGTCCCAATACCATCGGGAAATCCATTCCCTAACGACAGGTAAACTCAATAGCCTTTGACGAAACTCCAAGTGAGAGTGCCAGACCCCCTGCAATTTCCGAAACCGTCGCATGCCGTCCGCTACGATCGGGAGCGTGAAACAAGAGTCAAGAGATCTCGTGACCGGGAATTCCGACAAGAACGCCCAAGGGCACCGTCTCCCTACGATCTTTGCCCCACCCAAGGCATACAAATGGATGGATCGAACGTTCCCGAAGAGACCGAGTCCAAACGGTAGCACGGGAAGCGGTTTAGCCTTCACTGACGATGACTTGCCAATATGTGAGAATCGGCACAACGAAGCCCTCCTCATCCTCATAAAAATAGAGATGTTCTTCCTCCCGAACGTCTTGATTGATAACGGCTCCGCAGCCAACATCATCGCTTTAAGCACATTGAAACGACTCCGCATCGACCGTTCTCTCGATAAGGCCTTCACCTCGGGTAATCCGAGCCTACGATTCCACCGCACGACCAATCGTAGGAGTCATCAACTGGAGGATCCACCCGACGCATACAACCGGAGCCTGTAGAGTTCCAAGTCGTGGAAATCAAAACCAACCTTCTCTCGCTTGTTGGGACGGCTCGATACATCGATGAAAGCAAGATCATCTACTCTTCACCAATGCGTGAAATTCATCAATGCCAATGGAGCGATCGAAGTGATCCGCGGAAGCAAGCAGTAATGGCAAGTGCTTGGCCGCAAGCTATGACCTGTAAGAAGGTCCCGACATGACCGAATACTCTTCTCCGCATGATTCTCCTACCCCGTCCCGCTACGAAGTGGATCCTTACATCCACGCTCTAAGCCGCGACGAGCCGGAAATCGAAGAACTCATGGGTCGTGATGACAACTCGACATATGCGATCGTGAAGAATGCTTGAGAGAGGATCAAGAGACGGATGCCCTAATGGAGATTGATCAAGGAGTAGACCCTTACTTCACCGAAAACCCTCTTGCAACCGGCTCATCACCGATCCCCGTACAAGACAACCCTCTAGCCGACACTCTCGGATCTTACTGGGACAAACCCATCACCAGCCTAGTTCAATTCAACATTCCTGTCCGACCACGGACGAACAAAGTGGCTCAACCTCCTCCAAGGCTTAATCGTGAAGGAGATATAGCATGCCCGCTCGAATCGACATTGTAAACGTCGTCCAAGCAAAGATCCTGTATAAAGAAGTGCATTCTATGAAAGTGATCAACATCGCAAGAATCCACTCCGACCGCCGAATGCTTCGCCCTCCTAGAAGTAGCCCTCGCCGACTTCTATCATCAAAAACCCCAAGTACTACAGCGGCAACACTAATGGAGGGACATCATCGTGGAGCACCAAAAACCTCCGCGATCCGGTTTGAAATCGAACCGCACGCAAGCTACTTTCCGGACTCATGCCATGGGAAGATTGGCCACCCGAACCAAAGACCACTCCCTCTAGAGCTACAGCCCATCCGAGAGTAATGAAGCCTCGGTCCAATCCCTCGTCGCCTATAGTCTAGCTTCGAGTCTTGTTGTCCGTGTATTCACATCTTTTGAGTCTTTTGACGGCTTTACGCCCGACGATTGTGAATCTTTGATCAACAATGTACAGCCTTCACGCTTTCAATAAAAGGTCCGACCTTCCTAAAAATCATTTCATTGCATCTTTAACAAATGATGATATTAACTAATCAAAACAAGTTAATAACAATTCATCTATACAAAAGGCAAACACATTAATTAAATAAATGCATCAAGCAAACATTTAAGCATGTTGTCAAACGAGAAAACCGGGCCCAAGCCGCCGAGAAGGTTTTAATCACAACGATTTGCAAGATTGCCGAAGAGCCAAAGAGACGCAAGTCCGACGCCATTTCCAAAGACAAACCAGATTTTCCTAATACCTCAAGAGCTGGGAAACCACCTTCATGAACAAGGAAGACCCACACACGTGAAGGGGGTCAAACCAAGAGCATCATGGCCCTAAAACGCCGCCTCTCACTTCGTCATCCTCGGGGACATGCTATACAAGAAACGCTACCATGGGCCACTCCTACGCTGCGTCGCCCAAGAAGAAGCAAACAAGTTCATGAACGAAGTCCACAATGGGGCTTATGTGTCCCCACATGAACGCCGAGCCCCGATGCAAATCATTCTCGTGACGGGCTACTACTGGATCTCCACGGAGGCAGATTGCATCCACTTTGTCCGAAGCCGCGACAAGTGCCAACGGTTCTCCAACCTCAATCATCTACCACCCCACGATCTCTACCGCATGACTACACCTCGCCCTTTGCCACTGGGGAATTGACGTCATCGGGAAAATCGCTCCGCCAGCAAAGAATCGGTCACGAGTTCATCTTAGTAGCCATCGACTACTTCACCAAATGGGTCGAAGCCAAGTCCTACAAGGTACTCACTTCCAAGAAGGTCGCGCATTTCCTCAAGGAAAACATCATATGCCGATACGGCATCCCAAATGAGGTCATATCGTACAACGGCTCACACTTCGGGCGGAATTCGACAGATCGCCGGCTGAATTCAAGATCACACGTCACAAATCTTCTCCCTACCGGCCACAAACAAACGGCGCCGTGGAAGCAAAGAAACAAAACCCTCGAACGGATCATCCGAAAAATGACCACCCGAGGACGAGATTGGCCCGAGAAGCCGCACCTTGCACTTTGGGGCTACCGCACACGCCGAATGCCACGGGAGAAACCCCATTTGCCCCGACATACGGGATGGAAACGAGTCCTTCCCATCGAGCCGAAATTCCCTCACTCCGAGTGCCGCTGGAAAATGACATCAACGAAGTCGAATGGCTCGGCCGACATGACGAATTGGCTCACGCTAGACGAGCGACGACTAAAGGCCATGGAACACGTACGAGCCTATCAAAGCGGGATGGCTAGAGCTTTCGACAAGAAAGTCAAATCCCGAGACATCGGGGAAGGTGACCTTGTACTCAAAGAAAAGCCTCCCACTCGAACCAACCCATTTGGGAAAATGGGAACCCACATGGATCGGCCCTTTCGTGGTTCAAAAGATCTTCTCCGGAGGCGCCATGAAGCTACGGACCTAGACGGCAATCCCTTCATGAATCCGGTCAACGGAAGCAAACCGCAGATACTTCGCTGAAGAAGAACAAGCGTGCATCTCTTGGCACTCCATGTAGTGTCGAACTACGCGGACTGAGCCCTCTAGTCCGGAGAACGTAGGCAACCTTAATTGGTCCGGTCTAAAAATACACAAAAAAGTCAAAAGTTTGAATGTTAATCAAGACCTCCATCAAGCTACGCACTTTTCAAGAACACGCCCCGAGTCACCTTGACCAAGTCAAACGACGGCGGCAACATCAAAAAAGGACATCCGAGGGTCACTCGGCATCAAACGGCCGGCTCATGCCTACGCTTCCAAGCCCGGGGGCTTGTCTTCGCCTCACGCGCCTCACAAAAAAAAAAAAAAAAAAAAAAAAGAGCTCGAGCAAGGGCTCACAAAAAAAATAAAAATAAAGAAGCTCAAGCGGAAGGCTGCGAAAAAGAGGTCAAGAGCCCGACGCCAACAAGAGGCAAGGAAGCTACGAAAAAGACCGTCAAACGACTTGTCGAGGGAGCATTCAACCTCTCGGCCAAGCACAAAGCCTCAAAGAAAGGGGATTGCCGTCGGGGCCCCGGATCGCTTCGGTCCGCGGAATGCAACGAGAAAAGTCCAAAGATGGGCGCCGAGCAAAGTGCACAACGAAGCAAAGGCAAACAAGAGATCTTGCGTCTCGACAAAGCTTTAAAAGTAAATCACAAATCACTAACGGTTACAACATTTCTTGATGAGTTCAAGCACGGTCTACTCTCAAGTTCACAGCATGCTAAAAGACGACTTAATACATTTAACTAATAATGTGTTTGCAATGCAATGAATGGATACTTAGAAGGTCATTCCGCGCCATCTGCGCTTGTCCCCTCGCCATTCTTTCCTTTCTTCCCTCGTCCCGGGCGGAGTCTTCTTTCGCTTCACGTGAACCAACTCTGCGTCTCTCGAGTCAGAGATGCGGGGTCCTCCCCGTAGAGTCAAACAATCCGGTAGCTCTCGGGGCTTCATTCGCCCGTGCTTCGGCTCGGATCTCCTCCTGCCGAGTACGCCAAAGAGGACCTCTCCCTATCGGTCGATCAACTCTAGTCTCGTAGTCAAGCAAAGTGTCTCCCGTCACATCGAAAGGGTCGGACCGGAGCTTCGGCACTCCTAAGGCAATAGCTACTACGGCAACGGGTCCCAGAATCGCTACACGCACCTGCTCTCCAAGACCACTTGGGGCCCTTGACACGGCTGCTCATACCGGGCCGGATGCGAGTCGTCAACACGACACTCTCCCGACGTCTAAGGAGTACCACGGGAGGGAAGCGGAATACTTCCATACCCTCGGAAAATACAAGAAGGCACACTGAAGGCACGCCAAACAAAGAGGAACTACCTCCGCGGTAGCAAGGTCATCCCGGCCAACAAAGGCTCCTGCTTCATCCCAAGCTGGCAGGAAACGAGCGACGCAATATAGAAGGAGGACCAAGACAAACTGGAACTCGACAACGTAGGACCCTTCTGCAGATCCTCCTGGTCTCAATCCTCCGGTGCGGAACCCACGGCGGATACGATGCGTACCAAGGCTGTGCCATCCATCTCTCCCGGGCGGGTGATCCATATCCAACACAAGAGGTCGGCGAGCAAATGACCACGGGCTAAACGACGTCGGAGCCTCGGACATGGCCTGAAGTCTCTCTCGCGGCCACAAGGTGAGCAAAGCGGGGCTTCCCCCTCTCATAAAACGATCCCCGGTCGCCGGACGGTCGATACCATGAAGAGTCTCCCCGGCACCAACGGGACAATATCTTCTCCGGCTCTGCGGTGCCCTACCACATCTAGCGAGGCCCCATCCACAAATGCCAAGGAGGCTGACCATGAAAAGCGTCGCCATCACGTACAAGGCAAATACATCCCAAAGAGACGTCACTCTCATCATCAACCATGAACCGCTCGGCGGCTCGGAAATGTCGATATGACCCGAATCAAGGATCATGCCTGCACTTCTTCCAACGAAGTACGAAGAAAGTCTGCAAGCTTCACGCTCACGCGGCACCACCAATCGAAAGGAAGCGAGATGGCCTCCACCTCCGGTCCTCCAATCAAAGCCCGAAAATCCTCAAAAGTGGGCACCATTTCATTGTAGGAGAAACAGTACACGTGCCTCCTAACATCCCGAACCGCGGCAGCCCGCAACAAATCCCAATCGGGAACCAACTCCTTAAAAGACCAAGGCGAGCAAAGACGAAACCTTACCTCGAAAGCCCGTCTACGATGCCTCATACGGCGCCGCATCCACGTTTTCAACTGCTCAAGGAAGTGTGCTTGCCTCTCTGCGAAAGCCTCGGCAAAATTCTAGGGACGTACGAAGACTCCATGGCAAAAATGGAGGTTCCTAGAGAAAATGGGGAAGAAAGCTCGAAAATGGCTGCAAATGGGGAAATGAGGAAGAACCGAGACCTTTGGAAAGCATTTATGTCCTTCCCAAAAGCAAGGTTGGTCCGTACGGACCTCTTTGCATGCTAAGTATGTCCGTACGGACCTCCTTGCAAGCAGAACACATTTCCCGACAAACGGTACAAAGCCATTTGTCCTCGGCAAAACCTTGCTCCAAAGCGCCAAATTTGGCCAAAGCCATTCCGGCAAACAAACACTACCCACAAACACACTCTCGGCTCACGTGGCATGCACAAAATAAAAAATAATAATAGCAACAATTTCTAGGACAATTCAGGGAATCACAAAAATGACATTACATCTTAAAATAAAATCTTTGTTTGCCATGCAAATACATGTGTTTTATTACGGTACCCATAAATGTCTGTTGCTAAACAAAAAAAGAGGGATATGAAAAGAGCGAAAGCAAATGAATACTAATCGGACTCCTCGGCATCATCATCCTCGCGAGGTCCTCCAAAGAAAAGTCGGGCATCCCGGCGAACTCGCCCGTCACATCCTCGTCATCGAATCACAGAGGCACCGCCGGAGGCTCCCACGAAAAGTACTCGGAAGGATCAAATCCGGCGAAAGGATCAAAGAAAGAAGGCTCGAGGAACCCTCACCACGTGCGCCATGCGGAGGCATGAGCGATAAAAGGGCTGCTCCCTCGAAGGCCACTGCGGCTCGAAGATGTCCCGGCATCCATGCTATGCCGCCCCTCAAAGGTCCCTCTGCTGCGGCTCAGGCTCGGCTCTAGGCGGAGGAACGTCTCTGAGAGTGCCTCGAAGGCATAGGCTCGTGCGCCGGCACGCGTCGCGAGACCGGCAAGATATCTTCGAAGCCATCTTCTTCGCAAACGACCTCATCGCCACGTAACGGCGAGTCGGCATATCATAGGCTCTCCCGGGACCTGCACTGACAAGCGACGAGGAAACGCTCGGCAATACGGTTATACTCAACAACAAAAAGAGAAAAATACGAAAACGATGCCAAGATGGAAAAGAGTAAGCACGCTCACCGATCTATCGGGGTCCGCTCTGTATGCGGCGGGAGCTGCTCGGAGCAGGTACGGACACGCCTCCTCCTCGATCCGTCCCCGCGGACGTACGTGAAATCCGGTCCGGCATCGGAACCTGCAGGGGAGCTGCGGGCCGGCCTCTCTCTCCCGCGCCGGTACTGCGGCGTCCTCGGCTTCCTCCTCACGAAGGCCCCGTACTCCTCTCCATACAAAATGAACTCCTCGGCGCCGACACCGCGAGGTACCTCTCGAAATCGAGCACGTCCATGTCCGGGAATCAAGCATCCCAAAGGGAGGGTCCCTCGGAGCCACGGGAAGCACAGGGGACCATCTTTGCCCGAGAAGACCCGCTCTCCCGGATACATGACATCACAAGTCAAGCCCCGCGGCATCTTCCGCCGTATTTGTCACCTCGGGAGCCCCCTCGAACTCATCGCCCCTCATCACCGAGCCCACGGGAACAAGACGAACCCCTCAGGGCTATCCCTCTCCAGGACGCTCTGCACATCCCGTGGCGATGGTGAGCTTCCCCCTGTGGTCCTCCTCTTCCTCGCCGTACGAGCCCGGCCCGGCATAGCGGGGGTACGCGGCAACGGCCCGGATCTCTATCCCACGGGAAGCCTTTGGAAAACCTCATAAAACCACACTGTGACAAAAACGAGAGAAGGCTCGGTGCAAAAGAAAACGGAGAAAAGACAAGTTGCTAAATCAAAAAACGGCAATAAACTCATACCTCCAAAGCAAAGTCAAAACAGGCCAACGGCGCGCACACCCCGGCTAAACCGGTCCAAGGAGAAGTAGAGCTCGGCCAAGCACTGCCTCGCCCCAGCGATGTCACAAACTCTATCCAGGATCGATCAAGCTCTCCAACGAGCAAAGGGAGGCTGCGGTCGCGTGGTTCGAGAACAAAGTCTCGGACAGTGCATACCACAAAAAGGAGCGCGCCAAGCTCCATTGTCCACCGGCCGGTACCGGATGTAGGCCCAAATGCGGCCGTAATCTTCAGCTCACGTCACTATACAACATGCACAGGCCCCTGCGAGGACGAGGCTCAAAGCCCAGCAGCTCGGTCAGCACCACATCAGAAATCATGTCTCCCCACCGTACCGGCCCTCCTTTGAAGGAAAGCCGTGTCGCAGCAAAGTCGGTCGGCGTCACCGTCACCTCTCCCGGCTCGGATGAAAGGTGTGGGTGGTATCCCACCGGTACTCGAAAGGCCAAGGAAGACGCTCTTGTTCTTCCTCGTATCGAAACTCCGGCCCGGGTTCTCGACGAACACCCCCGGGCCGAAGCGTAGACCGGCCTCAGGGGACTCGGCCTACCGTCCACGGAAATATCGGGCATCATTGCCATAGCTCAACAACAGCCTCGAGCGATCCCCGAGTCTTCATCCTCTTGGCCTTCCCGGCCATAAGCCCCGCATCCTGCAGGTAAACACAGCAAAGGTACGTCAATCACAGTACTTAATATAAAGGCACATATAACCCGTCACAAAACACGGCACATGTCGCACATAATTTTCACATATATCATACATATAATTTTTCCCATGCAGTCCGTCACAAAAACACGGCACCCACTGTACACATTTTCTCAAAAGAAAAAAAAGGAGGGGGGATTAAACCCTACACGACACATTTTCAAAAAAGTCCGTATAACCCGTCACAAAAACACGGCACATATTGCACATATTTTCCCCACAAAGTCCGTCACCCAAAAACATGGCACACACGGCACGACACATATGCATAACACATTTTTCAAAAAAAAAAAAAAAAATCCGTCCCTACACGGCACACACTTTCACATATAACCCGTCACAAAACACGGCACATGTCACATTTTTTCACAAAAATTATCACTACACGATAATTTTTCTCATAATGTACATACATAAATAGCATACGGTACAAAACACCAAAGCATGCATTTCATTAGAGAAGCACTTTATTTTCACAAATAAAAGCTAATCTACACATTTTTGCACAAAATACACATACCCACAATTTTTACATGTCCATTTTCAACAATTCATCAAGAATTTCACAAAAAGGCATAAAATAATAACAAAAAATTCAAAAATGCGAAAAACTAAAACCTAGTTCTAGCATTCAAAAATTCGAGCAGGGAATCAAAACGGAACGGATTTCTTACCTCCCCGACGTTCATAGAGCGACGATTGTGCACCTCCGGATTCGGATACAAAACATCCGGGTTCTTCGAAGATGGAACGAACGAAATCCAATTCCTTTGGAGCTCCATCCGTTGCTCGACCACCTCTTGACTGCGTTGACGACGACTCCTTCGAGATCCTTCGGCCATGGCAAGCAATTCGAAGCAAAAAATTTTTGATTTTGGTTAACAATGGAGGTTTTCTCTCTTTCTCTCTCTCGGATGCACGGGCGGAAGAAGAAGTGAAGGGGGCCTCGGTTATTTAACCCGGTCAAAACACAGGAAGCTGTAAAAAACCAAAGTGGTCCGTACGGACCTCTTTGCAACAGGTTGGTCCGTACGGACCTCTTTGCAAGGGGTGGCCAAATTACTTTCATGCCCTTATAATCTTTGCCTAGGCGTCCTAAGGCCTTTTCCGGCAAATCCAAGTGCGAGAATGGTCCCTAACCCTTCAAATCAACCACCGGCCGTCGGCGTAAGACCGGTCCTCGCCACTTCAGCGGCAATTCAACCACCGGCCGTCGGCGTAAGACCGGTCCTCGCCCACTTCAACGGCAATTCAACCACCGGCCGTCGGCGTAAGGCGGTCCTCGCCCACTTCAACGGCAATTCAACCACCGGCCGTCGGCGTAAGACCGGTCTCGCCCACTCCAACGGCAATTCAACCACCGCCCGCTCAACGGCAATTCAAGAAGGAGCCAACACCTCCCAGCACGAATCCCAAGGCACGAGACGCCTCCAAACGCCCGACGGCAAATCAAGAAGGAGCCAACACCTCCCAGCACGAATCCCAAGGCACGAGACGCCTCCAAACGCCCGACGGCAATTCAAGAAGGAGCTGACACCTCCCGGCCACGAATATCAAGGCAAGACGCCTCCAAACGCTCAACGACAACTCGGCCACTGGCCCTCAAAGAGGTCCGAAGTCATCTTCCCAACGAGAAAAGGGCCCTACAGGGTCATGCATCCCCAGCAATTCAAGCACCGGTCGTCGACGTAAGACCGGTCCTCGCCCACTTCAACGGCAGCGCAAGCACCGGCCATCAAAGTAAGCCAGAGCTCCTCCCGACAAGTCAAAGGGAAGTCATACAAGTGCATATCCCCGGCCGGCCATCATCCTTGCCCACTCAGCGGCAAAACAAGCACAAGAAGGAGCCGACACCTCAGGAGTACAAATCCCGAGGCACGAAGCGCCTCCAAAATGCCAAATGGTGAAGCAATCACCGGCCGTCATCATTGCCAGCCAGCGGCAACGCAAGCACCGATCATCGTAAGTCCAACCTTTTACTCAACATGCAAAAACACAAAGGCATCTACGCCTCTCGCAATCAAAGCATAAGGCAGCCACGCCTCCACAAATGCGGCTAGAAGACGATTCAAAGTCCTCGCGCATTACATCAACTGCGGCTAGAAGACGATTCAAAGTCCTCGCGCATTACATCAACTGCGGCTAGAAGACGATTCAAAGTCCTCGCGCATTACATCAACTGCGGCTAGAAGACGATTCAAAGTCCTCGCGCATTACATCAACGGCGGCTAGAAGACGATTCAAAGTCCTCGCGCATTACATCAACTGCGGCTAGAAGACGATTCAAAGTCCTCGCGCATTACATCAACCGCCGCCAGAAGACGATTCAAAGTCCTCCAGCGTGGCACCAACCGCCGCCAGAAGACGATTCAAAGTCCTCCAGCGTGGCACCAACCGCAATCAGAAGACGATTCAAGTCCTCACTCTATCTCCGGCCCCCGGAAGGCCTTAAACCACCCGATTAGGAAAATCGTAAAATTTCCATCCCGGGACACCACCACGTCCTTACCACGACCTCGGCGGTCACCAACACTTCGGGGCACCACCACGCCCACATGCACTCACAAATTCACGACCTACGAACTACGACCGGGCTTGATTCCCGCCGGGGATACGTAGGAATCCTATCGCGGGGTCCGGCCATCGACCTATACGGTCACCCGGGACACCACCACGTCCTTACCCGCGGCCTCGGCGGTCACACGACACTTCGAGGGCACCACCACGCCCGCATTCACAAAACACTCACCCCACACCCGAACTACGACCGGGCTTGATTCCCGCCGAGGATACGTAGGAATCCTATCACGGGGTCCGGCCTATTGACCTAAATGGTCACACAAAAGGACACCACCACGTCCTCACATTGACCCTCACGGTCACTTCCTCTCCCGGCCACGCGATCCAGTTAGGACCCTTATCTTATCGGCGACCCCACTTCTTTCATAAGTGACGTCGTCGAGGGCTTACGTAAGTACCCCAATCTGGATCACCCCTTTCAAACACACGGGAAACACCGCGAGACTCATCAACGCAGTCTCGGAGACCTCGGCACTCAAAACCCTCTCAAAACCCTCTCAAAACCCTCTCAAACCCCCAACCAAACCAAGGGAGGAGCCTTCTGCAGGATAAAGGGACAAAAGGACCTTTTGGGAATTTTCGAGGAAATTGGGAAAGCAATATTGATCCGTACGGACCTCTTTCTTTGTCATAATTCTGAATCCCCTTAAAGTCCACAATATTCCCTCAAATCCGGAAGAAATGATTACCCAAATGCATGGTTGGTCCGTACGGACCTCTTTGCATCTTTGAGTTGGTCCGTACGGACCTTCTTGCATGGGGGACATCATCATTCCAGGAATATTCACCATCATTGCGGATTCCCTCAAATCGAGGAAATCAAAAATTTTGGATAACCAAGGAGGTCCGTACGGACCTCTTTGCTCCGAAATTTTTACTATAAATAGAGGGCTCCCCCTCCTCATTTTCAGACACCTCCCTCTTCTCTCTTCCTCCCTTAGCCTTCTGGCTCCCCTCTAAGTCCTCTCGAGGCACTCCCGGCCCCTTTCGGATCCTTCCGAGGCCTTCCGAGCTCCCTTGTGGTGCTCAGAAGCCTCCCCGAGCGCTCCCGAGACGGCTCCGCGCTGCCCGAGGCACTCTCGAGGTACTACGAGGCCCTCGTGGTACTCCGAGGCCTTGCACTGGTCTTTCCACGGTGTCCGGCTCTTTCCGAGTCAAACCGACGATCCCAAATCACGCCGAAACTGCCCGAGTGACTCCTGCCACCACAACGCACGCCGAACCTGCCCGAGTGATCCCGACGATCCCCACGCACGCCGAACCTGCGCCCGAACACGGCCTACAACCTCAACTCACGCCGAAACTCTCTCCGCGGACAACCGGCATCTCCCGAAGCAATCCTGATCCGTACCGGAACGCTACTCCGAGCCTCGAAACACTATTCCCCGGCGGAAGACAGACACGAACCAACATTGGTAAGGCTTCCTTCCTATACTATTTCAATACATTTCCATACATAGCATACAATGTAGACATCCGATACAGCATGCATTTTTAAAAGCACACACACACACACACAACATTTAAAGGATATTAGGGGTATCCGAAAGACTCGTTTTACGAGGCTACTCGGGTGAGCTCTAATATTCTAATATTCTCTTCCCGGGGAGTCATCTGACCTCCGAACTCAAAATCTCATCACACAAAAACAGTTTAAAATTATCTTTAAACTGATGCCCTTTTTCAATGTTTTGGGCTTAATAAAAACGGCGTGGCGACTCTACAAAACGAAAACGGCGACACATTCGCTCCAACGCGAAAGACGCCAGATGCCGGGGCGCGAATGCGCTGCCTCTCGGATCCGGGCTATTTCACCCGTGTGCACTCGAAAGGTGTCTGGCAGACCAACCGAGTTGCAACTGAACGGTCATCCCGGGTTACGGGTCGTAGTGTGCAGTGTATCGAGGCAGCAAGTGCACGTGAAGTGCGGTGTATCGAGGCAGCAAGTGCGAGTAGTGTGCGGTCACTGAAATTCTTTTTCTGAGTAAAACAGAGATTTTCAGAATGTGTCTTAAAGTATTTTATGCGTTGTTCAAAATGTAGCATGAAAATCAAGTATGAACGGGGATGCACGAACATGTTATGATTTTGAAAAAGACGATAATGCAACACCTTTTGAAAAAAACCGTTCGAGGTTTAAAGTAACAAACGCACACAAAAACGAGGAAGGGTAAACGAACGTTTGACCCACGGAATTCTTTTTGAAAACAACGGTAGTTTTGAAAAAGTATCCAAGTCCCCAGCGGAGTCGCCAACTGAAATTACCCAGATTTCGCACGAGCGAAAGCGGTTGTCTTTCGCGGAGGGTTGGTGTCTGAGACCTCGCTTTCGGGAAGGAGAGGAGTCGCCACGCGGTTTTTGTATTTTGAGCCCAAACGTTGAGAAACGGCTTTTGGTTGAAAATGGTGTCCTTTTTATTGGTAGCAAAAACTTAGGAAAAAGCTTTGAAAATGGGGTGACATTTTTATTGGTAGCAAAAACGAGTAAAAAGCTTTTTGAGTACCAGAGATTGTTAGGTTCGGAGGTCACGTTACGTTTCGGGAAGATTATATTGAGATCACCCGAAATGCCTCGTATGACGAGTCTTTCTACCTTTCTCGCAAATGTGTGCGTGTGTGTGTGTGTTTGCATTTTGAAAATGGGGGCTTGAATGACAAGCTTAATCTTGGTTTGAATGTCAAACTTTGATTATGTGATTTTTTTTGGAAAAGGCGAGCGTTTGAATGACAAACGTCAGTTTTGAGATGGAAAAGAGCGTTTGAATGTCAAACGTCGGTTTTGAGAAGGAAATGAGCATTTGCGTGGCAAACGTCGGTTTTGAGACGGAAATGAGTGTTTGAATGTCAAACGTCGGTTTTGAGACGGAAATGAGCATTTGAATGTCAAAAGTCAGTTTTGAGTTTGAAAAGGAGTTCGAATGACAAACTTTTGGTTTTAAACCGGGCATTACATTGTTAGCGATTTTACGGGAAAAAAGCATTAAATGAGATGTGATCAACTAATCGTTTTGCGACTCGGACTTTGATAAGTAAATACTATCACGATCCAAACGGCTCGAACTTGTTAAATGACAGTATTTAAAGTGCGGTATCGACGGAATCAAACGACCCGGAATTGTAAAGTTTCGATCAACGAACCAAACGGTTCGGAATTGTAAAGTTGCGTAAAGTAAATGACGATCAACGGATCAAACGATCCGGAATTGTAAATGACATAAAAGTAAATGACGATCGACGGATCAAACGATCCGGAATTTGTAAATGACATAAAAGTAACGGAATGGGGCCGGAACGCCGTTTTAACCCGAGATTACTTCTCTTACGGGAAGAGAAGAGGATCTTGGACTAAAACGTATCGGACCCCGTAGACGGCGGTACGTCTACATTTTGAGAGTGAGAGTTTACCAAATTTGGTGTTGACTCTTTGGCTCGGGAAGACGTATACGATATACGAAAAGGTGTTTGAAGGGTATTTCGGAAGTGTTTGGGCAGAGTTTTCCCTTTTATTTGGTGCTTAGAAACCTAGGGATTTGGGCAGCGTTTTGACTTATGTCGGTTTAGCCTAGGATCAGAATCTATCGACGAGTAGCACGAGGGCTCCCGAAGAGTAGAGAATTCCGCCGACGAGTAGCACGAGGGCCCACGAATAAAAGAAGAAGATAAGCATTTTGTTGCTTGGGGTGAAGAGAGGAGAGAACGGTGTGTGAAATGAGAAGGAGGAGGGAGTATTTATAAGGTAAAAAACCTTGGAGGAGGGGGAAAGACTTGGGGGTTAAGAAACTTTCCTTAGCCTGGTGGGTTACTTTGCTTAGCCTGGTGATTTTCCCCGATAAAACTATCCGGACGGACTATACTTGAATTTGGGGACATTTTGGTCATTTGGCCTTGAGTTTGACACGTTTTGGACACGTATTAATTTAACCTGCAAAAGAGTCCGGCCGGACTGTACCTGAAGTTGGCTATTTTTCCTGATTGAACTAGTTATATGCGTAGATCTTGTTCTCGTGTTCGATTTGATATGTGGTGGGCCCAAAACGGAGTTCGTATGAGGGAGTTATGACCTCCGGAAGGTCGGGACGCTCGAAAACAGCGAATCGAATCCCGAAAGACCCCGAAAAGTGCATTTTTTGGGGAAAGCTATACTTTTACGTGTGATAATGTGTGTTGAGTACGCTTTGATGTTGGGATGCATGGGGCAGTCCCGGGATGTCTCGTTGGCTTGAGAACGGGGAGTTTAACGGGTTCCGGTTAACTTTTAAAGGATTTTGACGATCCAGATTTGGGTACTTACAGGTTCCCTTGTCGGTCCCCTCAGTTCTACTGTCGGTTCCCTTGATGAAGTAATGAGCGAGGTCAAAACTGTAAGGTTGGAGGTTGGGTGTGCCGTTGGAGGTTCCCCTTCTGCGGGTTGCTGCCTTAGTGCTGGCGAGCCTCTTATTTTTCCTGATGTCAGCAGGTGTTGGCACATAACCGAGCCCCTGGACCATGGTGTGGTCCTTGACTTCGATGACTAGGTGTTGGCCTTGTAACCTTTTGCCGAGCCCCAGTCCTGGGATGAAGTTCATGAGTTTCATCATCTTCATGGCGGGAGGGATTTTATCTCGAAACAGTGGAAGGTCCATGCTGCATATTTGGATCTTGGAGGTCTCCAAAGTGAATCCAGTTAATGCCATATCATCATCATGCTTGATTTCTAAAACTGGAATTCCGTTGGTGTTGGTCCCCTCGGTGGTGCCGCTGTCGCCGTAGACTATCGTTAGCTCGTTGCCTTGCATGAACTTGATACATTGGTGAAGGGTGGATGCCACGCCGTTCATTTGATGCAGCCAGGTTCGCCCCAGGATGGCTGTGAAAGAGATAGGAATGTCCAACACTTGGAATTCGGTGGGGATCATCCGCTCACCGAACAAGATATTTAGAGTAGCAACCCCGAGAACTGTGCGGGAAGTGGAGTCATAGGCCTTGACAGTGTGGACTGAAGGCTTCAGATATGTGGGCTTGATGTCAAGCAGGTCCATCATCTTGGCGGGCAAGACATTCATTCCGGAACCTCCGTCTACCAACACACGGGGAAGGCGATGCTCGTCCAGCTGGACTGTGATGTAGAGCGGCTCATTGTGATCAGCCCCAAATTTTGGCAGGTCCAAGTCTGTGAAGGTGATGATGTTGCCGTAGTGGATGTTGCCGATCATCTGAATTACTTCGTCTGGGGTTGGGTCCACGGGGACCATGGTGCGGGCCAAACTTTCCTCTAGCTTGAGCTTGTGAGGGTATGAAGATGTGAGCAGGGACCAAAGGGAAATGTTCGCCTGGGTCTGCTTGAGCTGAGTGAGGATCGGGTCCTCTTTCACGGAACTTTTGTCTTCGGGCAGGCCAGGTTGCGGTTCTGGCTTCGTTGGCTTTTTAGTGGCCTTAGGTGGTAATACATGGATTTGACCCGATCGGGTCAGGACGCTGACATTTGGCTTGGTCCCTTCCGGACAGGTTGCTTTGAGCTGAGCCATAGTCAGAGGAGGATTCCTCGAAGCATAGGGCCATATGTCTTCTCTCAATTCGTTGAATGTATACACATTACTGGGGGCTTCGGCAGCTTTTCGGATTATGTCCCGGGATACTGGCTTGGGTGCCTTCGCGGGGAGGGAGTATATGGTTTGCCGCAGTTTCTCGAACGTCAGTGCGCAACAGTGGTTGCCAGAATTGAACTGTGCATTGCTGACCCTCCGGGGGAGGTTAGAGAGTTACTGATTCATGCGAACTGTCTCTTTGATCTCTTCACGGTATACCGCACTTCTTTCCTTCTTGCTGAGCATGCTCAGGGCATTTTAGAGTTGGGTCAAGCGATATTCATGGTTTGCTAATTTTCCTCCACTTTTAGCCCAGATCAGTTCTCTTGCAGTAGGGCCAACGTCGAGAGTTAGCGTCTGTGTTTCTTCCCACGTGAGAATAGCCAGTGCTTCCTTGAACTGTATGAGAAAGTCTAGATAAACTTCCATTGGGGAGAGCTTTTTCTTCCTCTTTATCTGAGTGGCGGGTATGTCGAAAGGTGAGTACACAGTTTCCCGAACATCTGCCAATGTAACTGGCTGCTGTCCCAGTTGATCGTTTCTGTAAACGAATGTCGTAGTCTGTGGAATCTCCCTGAGTAGTTGCTGGAGGTGTATTTCCATCTTCCTTTTCTTTTTTAATAGACCTTCCTCCTTCAGTTGGCCTTTTAGCTTGAGAGCGGAAATGATCCATTCCCATCCTCCCAGGACCCTTGGGATTTCGGTTTTGTTGACTCCGTGCTCGGCTTGGAAGAGAATGGTTTCATCGTCTTCGTCGTCGCTTTTCTCGGGGAGATAAGCGTATGTACCCTTAATGTTTTTTGGCTAGGTATTCCTTGTGCTGTGCCATTCCATCTCCTAGGTCGTCGGGACCGTTAACCGCCCTCCCTTGCCAGAGGGGGTTTGATGAGAAGTGATGGTAGTCCAAGAAGTTGCCGTGGGCCAAACCTTTGAGGTCGAACTGGTCTAAAGTGGCCTCTAGATTTCTGTCTGAAGCTGCTTGTGACGCTTTAAGGGCTTGGTCCCTGTGAATCTTCTGAGCTTGGTTCTCGTCCCAGAGACGGTTCTCTTGAGCAGCTAGTTCCAGGAGGTCTTTCCTTACTAGAGCTAAACAGTCTCCGTAGGTGCGCGCTGTCTGACTGGTTTCTAGGACTGTAATCACATCCAAATCCCCGAATGGCGGAAATACTTGGATTATATTGACGAAGGAAGTCGGGCTGGGACATTCCATGCGGCCTTCCTTGATCTCAGTTACCAAGAAGTTTGCCCAGATCTGTTTGATTAAACCCACGGGGGTATTGAATTTTGCGATGTTGATAGTCTCGTTATCTCACTGGATAGCCAAGTCTATCAGAGCTAGCAGTTTGCTGGCGGTATGCCTGAATCCGTGGCCGTGATGGCTGGGAGCAGGGTCGAACTTGAGCATGTTGATGCTAAGGTGATCATTCCTATCTTCGAGAGATTGATCTGACTTGCGGGGAAGACTCTTACTGATGTTTTTCAGGGTGGCTACTGGAAGCGTTCCCGAGGTTGATCTGATTTGTAGTAGGGTGAGGAGCTTTGTCTCTTTTGCTGGTGCCCTTGGCCTTGGCGGCGCTCTTAGCTGTAAGCTTGACTGACGGCGCGGGCCGGTTGCCACTGGGGCTGGTAGTCGGAAGTGATGATGAGCTTTGAGCTCGATTGGCCAGGGCCTCGTTTACCATGAGCAGGCAGTCGTCGAGGGTAACTTTGGCATTGTAGAATCTGATAATAAGGACCGGATCCTTGGTATCTGAATGTGCGCTCGCCCGAAATGAAAAAATAAAAAAAAAGGAGTCGCCACGCCATGCTTTGAGAGGTGCACTTTGAAAAACCTTTTGAAAGAGAACGGGTTCGGGGGTCAGGTTACGTGTTGGGAAGAACTAAGAGTTCACCCAACACACCTCGTCCGTTGACGAGTCTTTCTAATTTAGACATCCACATAATTCAAAACAACGTGCAAACAATGATAATATTCAAGTGCGATAAACATGAATTTTATTGAATAGGCCAGATCATTACAACTTGTAGACCAATTGTCCGGGAGGCCACATCCCTTTACAGCAGTAATAACAGATTACAAATGAAAACAAGTTCCCTGCATAGGACTACTTATGTCGCGTGACACAGGACTCCTCATGTCCAAATGTGTCGCGTGACACCAATAGTCACTTTGCAGAGACTCACAGCAGACAAATCACAGAGATCTACAGATGAACAAAACACCAATATAAACTAGATCTAATCAACTAAACAGGCTAAATATAACTAAGAGTTAAACTAACGAGGTAAGACAACTTACAACTGAAACATAGTCCCTGCAGATGGTCACGACATGTCGCGTGACACAGGACTCCTCATGTCCAAATGTGTCGCGTGACATAGTGTTACCATCTGCAGGTACCTCACAAACTGAGATGCAGATCTAACAGATACACAACAATTATATCAAAACCAATAAGAACAATACGAATTAGATACGAATTGATCAAAGGAGTGTGGATATGGGAGATCCACACTCCCTTGATGTCCAAATTGCCAATCTAAGTAGATCACATCATAATCAAGCAATTGGACTCAAAGCATAAATGATTTAAACAGAGAGATTGCAGTTGCCACTTGATAATCTGAGGCAGATGGAGCCTGATTATCAAGTGGAGAAGAAGAGAAGACAATTAAATAATGAGATGAGAGAGAGAGAGAGAGAGAGAGAGAGAGAGAGAGAGAGACTAGTTACCCTTGTAGTCCTCAACTCTTACACCAAGTTAGGTGTAGGAGTCTTCAATTCAACTTCTGAATGGAGATCTGAGCACGAACTGAGAGCTGAATTGGAGGATCTGGAGTGTATGGTGAAGAAGGAGAGGAAATGGGTTGAAGAGAGGTGAGGGATGAAGGAATTGGTAGGGGAATTGGGTAGTTTTTGTGGGAAAGGAGGAGAGAGAGTGTTTCTGGAAGAATTTTGGCAGAGTGACTTTGGGAGGTTCAAATTAGGATCCAAAACTGAGAGGGGTAGGGTCTTATTTATAGGCTGCGATCCATGGTAGCCTTGTGTCGCACGACGTAACGTAACCACTTTCCATGCTTCGAGTTGTCGCGTGACACAAGGTGACCATAACCGTTTTGGCGCCAAACTGCGGTTCTGGAACCTTCTTGGATAATTCCTAAAAAGTCCAAAACAGATTTATTCCTTCTAGGTCCCTTAGCCTGAGCAAAGTACAAAAAAGTACTTCCTTCACGTGAAACTTATGAAATGTTTCCGGAAGTCTCGGGATGGATCGGGAATTTACCAAAATGCCCCTAAATGCAATTTTATCATATTAAAATGCATCTAGAAAGGTCGCGAATTGGATTGGCATACTTACAGATCCCCTCGGCAACGTCACTTATGGAAGAAGTGAGGTTGTCGATAAAATAAGACCCAATCCCAATGAGCGGCTGGGGAATGAGGCGGAGGGCTAGACGGTGATTTGGGGAATCAGATGGCTGGACCTTTTGAGAAAGGATTCCTATGTATCCCGGGGAGGGAATCAAGCCGGTCGTAGTTTAAACATATGACTAGAGGGGGAAATCAGCAAAGGACACGACTGTAAGGGGCGTCACCCAACGACACGACTGTGCGGTTGTCACCCAAAATCTGACTGTGCGGTTGTCACCCAACATCTGACTGTGCGGTTGTCACCCAACATCTGACTGTGCGGTTGTCACCCAACATCTGACTGTGCGGTTGTCACCCAACATCTGACTGTGCGGTTGTCACCCAACATCTGACTGTGTGGTTGTCACCCATCATCTGACTGTGCGGTTGTCACCCAACATCTGACTGTGTGGTTGTCACCCATCATCTGACTGTGCGGTTGTCACCCAACATCTGACTGTGCGGTTGTCACCTATCATCTGACTGTGAGGTTGTCACCCAACATCTGACTGTGTGGTTATCACCCATCATCTGAAATTTGTAGCTGCCGGAGGGACTGATGCTATGGTTTATGCTGCTGGGGATGGATGTAGCTGCCGGAGGGTCCTATGCTACTATCTGCTGTTGAAGGTCGCCGGGTGTGGGGCGGTCTTTTGTCGACTGTTGGCTTTGGGATGTGGGACCTTGCCTGATGTGACGGGAACTTTGCTTGTTGTGACGGGGGCTTTGCTTGTTTGTGACGGGGGCTTTGCTTGCTGGGACGGGAACTTTGCTTGCTTGTGACAGGGCTTTGCTTGCTTGTGACGGGAACTTTGCTTGCTTGTGACAGGGCTTTGCTTGCTGGGCAGCGGACTTTTATTGACAGTTGACGGTTGACGGTGGGGCCATTGATTTTGATGCGTCCTGCTGGGGGGATTCAGATAGACACGAACTTTTTTCATCTCGGCTTTGCTTTGAGGGACAATCTTTGAGGTTTGCTCAGTTAACTGTTGTACCTGCGGGGAAATGCTACACTCGAAACAGTACAATCTAATTACGCTATTTTGTTAGCAAAAGTTAAACTATGTTAGCTTGTTTGCATGAGTCTGTTCGTTCCAGGAGAGAGGGGAAAGGTGTTCGATTTATTGTATTGACAGGTCGGCTTTGCCTGGTTTATGCATAAGTTTCTGGGACTGCTTTAGGGTAATTGTGTATAGTGGTACATATGGTGGGGGAAATCCTCTCCCGTGCAGTGACGTGTGGGTACAAGGTGTATTGCAGCGATGGCGAGCTAAAGAATGTCACAGACAAACCACTTGCAAGACCTTGATGCTTCCTGATGCAGATCAGATGTGTCGCCCGACATTATGTGTCTGTTTGTCAAGATGTGTCGCACGACTGGACGAAGCTTGTAACAGGGCTCTTTTTAAAATCAGTTCCGCCTCTCTTACAGACATTGCTTTTTCAACAGGAAGACACCAGTAATCCCAAATTGGCAGACAGACGATTTCAGCGACAAAGGTTGGAACTTTTAACCATCATGGAGCATTATAACCAGGAAATAGCTTCTCGGGAACATCAATTTCATCAAGACTTTATCGGGATTTCACAATTTCACCAAAACCATCATGGGAAGATCATTGACAAACGATATGGTATGTCGTGCCTCTGGCCTCTGAAGAACTGGAGAGTTGATTGGGGCTTGCTCCGAGCAGCTTCGCATTTCTGGGATTCGGAGAGGCATGTGTTTACTTTCTCATACAATGATCTGACGCCAACCATGGAGGATTTCAGAGCATTGACAGGTTTGGGTGAGGCGGAAACTGTAGCATTCCCTCGAGACAGACGGCCGATTACAGAGCAGTTATCGGATTTCCTGTGCCTGCTAGTAGATCAGGTGGCACCTATGGTTCTAAATGGTGAGCTTGTAGACTTAACCCGGATGGCTCGGCTGCGATCTTCCAGTCCGGCGCTGTTTGATCTTTTTTCCTCTCTGGACATGTATGCATTGTTTACCCTGTCAGCCTACTACTTCTGTGGATATGTCGGAATCTGCTCCGGTGCGCTGCTGGAGGTTGTCAGACAGCTTAGGAGTGATCGGGGTGTGGATCTCCATCAAATTCGGTCCGGCCAAGGGGAAATGGACATTGTACCCCTGGTTTTAGCTGAGACTTACCATGGCCTTAATAGACTAGCCGGGGGATCTGATTTCATGGGCGCGGGCAGCCCCACTTTGCTATCTTTGTGGCTTTCTGAGAGGTTACTCTTGATTGGGCCATTACCGGAGGGTCAGACAGTGGTACCTTGGGTGACTAGACAACGCAGATTACTGAGGGATGCGGCAGCTGATAGTTGGCAGGTGAGGTTGACATGATACGAGACTGCTGATCTGAACTTCTGGATTTCGGCGTGGGGATTGCAGACCATGAGAGACATTCAGGATGGATCGGTGGTAGTCAGACTTCCAGGGTTGCATGTGTCTTCATTCTGTGTCCCATCACTGGTAAGCAGGCAATATCGGTACCCTCAGCAGATTATCCGGGCTTTGAGAGAGAGGCTGACGACTGGTGCTATTCCGATGGTTATGAACGAGCCCCAGACTGTGAATTTCTTCAGCAGATCCTTTTTGGAGGGTTTTCTTCCCACACGGACGCTTCTTCATCAGGCCAGAGGGTTTACATTCTTGACCACGGAGTATCTGATTTGGTATGAAGAGCAACAGGGTCCCATGCAGTTGGCGATAGAGGCTCGCCGCAGGGAATACTTAGGAGCAGACTACCCAACCAGCCGGTCTTTTCGAGATGCAGAGGCCCGAGGGAATCCAGATAATGTTACCGATGATGTTGCTGAGGATTATCGGAGGCGAGAGATACGGAGGGCTGCTCTGAGGGATGATCCAGAGGTGAATGCACGCAGAGAGGCCTTACGACAAGAGAGAACTGCCAGGGCTATTTTGAGGGAGACTGGTCTGATTGAACCACCGGCGCGCGTTATTCCTGAGTTGGGACGGGCTCAAACTGATTTATTCGACATTCCTAAGCCAAAGACCTCCCGGGGACCAAGGAAGAGGAAAGACAGAGGTACGAGTTCGGGAGCGGGGACGAGCATCTAGACACCTTTCTGAGAGATAGAAGGCTCCTTATTTTTCTTTTGCTTGTACTTTGGGAGAGAGATTTATTTGAACAGAATTTGAGTATTCCTTGATTACCTTAATGCAGACAAAATAGATGTTGAAATTTTATTTCTCTTTTATTCGCAGCAAGTTATTTGAGTCAAAAGTAGGCCGTGCTTGAACTCATCAAAAAGAATATTAACTCCAAATAAACCTTTGAAAAGCTTTGTAACCGTAATCAAAACACATTTTGGCAAGACGTAAGACTTTGCAGCATTTTTAGACCGAACCATAAGTGGTTGCCTACGTTCCCCTTTTGTAAGAGAACTAAGGAGCTCAGGTCTCCATAGTTCGACTCAATCCACTTTGTGTTTAAAGAAAGGGGAAGACAGAAGGGGAACATGGTGCAACCCTGTTTTTTACCTAGGCTGCCCTTTTTAGGGTTTTCGGCCTAGCTGGGTATATTATTTTAGCACCGGGCGCGTCCCTTATTTTTGCATGGACTGTCTTTTGAGAGGATTTCAGTCTCATCTGGGACAATTTTGTTGCGCCTCTATTTTCATTTCTTTTTTATTTTTTTTTATTTTTATTTTATTTACAGAGGGAAAAAAGACTCAATTACACATAATACCGCCGTAACTTGTCTCCGTTGACGGGGTGCAAAAATGGGTTACCATCCAGATCCGCTAGCTGCATTGCTCCTCCGGAGAATATCTTCTTGACAAGAAATGGTCCAACCCAAACAGGTGCCCATTTACCCAGTGCACTGCTCTGATTTGTAGGCTTCATCTTGAGAACTAAATCACCAACCTTGATGTCTCTGGGCTTCACTTTCTTGTCAAAGGCACGGGCCATTCTTTTCTGGTACGCCCGATTGTGCTCCATGGCTTTTAATCTGCGTTCATCCAACAGTGCCAACTCGTTGTATCGACTTTGGAGCCAATCAATCTCATTTATCTCATTCTCAAGCAACACCCTGAGGGAAGGAATTTCTAACTCAATGGGCATGACAGCTTCCATTCCGTAAGTCAAGGCGTAAGGGGTTGCACCAGTAGCAGTTCGGATTGAAGTGCGGTAGCCCCATAATGCTAAATGTAACTTCTCTGGCCAATCCCTTCCTCGTTCGGCCATTTTCTTAATGATTCTCTCCAAATTCTTATTAGCAGCCTCAACAGCACCATTCGTCTGCGGTCTGTATGGCGAAGACTTGTGACGTTTGACCCTGTATTCAGTAAGCAGGCGATCAGTTTCTCCTTCAAAATGGGTTCCATTGTCAGAAATAATCTCATTTGGGACTCCGTAGCGGCAGAAAATCTGTTCCTTTATGAAGCGGGCCACTTTCTTAGCCGTGAGCACTTTGTAAGATGCAGCTTCTACCCACTTTGTGAAGTAATCCACAGCAACCAATACGAATGAGTGCCCATTGCTCCCAGATGGAGTTATCTTCCCAATGACGTCAATTCCCCATGTTGCGAAAGGCCAGGGAGTTGTCATACAGTAGAGATCATGAGGAGGGATATGGTTCAGATTGGAGAATCGCTGGCATTTGTCACAGGTTCGCACAAATTGAATACAATCAGTTTCCATAGTAATCCAGAAGTAGCCCAGTCTGATAATGCTATGCATAAGGGATCGAGCGTTCATATGAGGTCCGCAGGCGCCATTGTGAACATCTTCCATTACTTTCTGAGCCTTTTCTTTGCTGATACAGAGCAGGAGAGGGCAACCTTCTCTTTTCTTCCACAACTCATTGCCAAGTATGACGTACTGAGCTGATAGCCTTTTCAACGCTTGCAAACTCTTGGCATGAATACCCTTTAGGTCTCCTTCTTTATCAACGGGGAAAGATGCTTCACCATGCTTGAGGTATTGGAAAATTTGACTGTACCATGGCTCATTGACGGTTTCAATCTCTATTTCACAACAGTATGCAGGATTTTCTCGCCTACCGACCCTGAACGGTTTGATTGACTTTCCTTCTGGGATTTCTACCAAAGAGGCCAGAGTAGCTAGGGCATCGGCAAATCTGTTCTTGTCTCGCGGTAGGAATTGGAATGACACTTCCTTGAACTGGCCGACGAGCTCTGCGATGTAAGCGTGGTACTTCTGGAGACACAGATCTGAGGTTTTCCATCTGTTAGCGGCCTGATTGATTATCAATTGGGAATCACCGAACACTTCCAACTCATCCACATGTCGCTCTATGGCAGCCTCAAGGGACCGGCTATGCGCAGCTTCATATTCGGCCGCATTGTTGGTGACCGAGAAATTCAGCTTGATAGCAATGGGTGTATGCATATCATTCGTGTCTACCAGTACCATCCCGATGCCATTACCTCTTTTGTTTGCTGCGCCGTCGAAGAATAACTGCCATCGATTGCCATTTTCTATAACAAGAATCCCTTCATCTGGAAACTGGGGATCCGGTCCTCGGGATTCTGTACTGGGGAAATCAGTCAATTGATCTGCCAGAGCTTTCCCCTTGATTGACTTCCGGATCACATATTTGATATCGAATTCAGCTAAGAAGAAAGTCCATTTTGCCAATCTGGTAGAGATGTTGCCCCTATCACCTTGAAACAGATATCTGATCGGGTCCATCTTGGAGACCAGGTGCACTGTGTGGGATAACATATAGTGCTTCAATTTTCCGACCACCCAAACCAGCGCTGCGCATGTCTTCTCGAGGGCTGAGTAATTCAACTCACTACCTTGGAATTTATGGCTGACGAAATATATGGCATTCTTGATCTTGGAGTCTTTCTTCTCTTGCGCTAGCATGGCTCCGATAGCTGTATCTGTGACCGTCAGGTATATAAGTAAAGGCTTGCTTCCGTGAGGTGGGCAGAGAATAGGAGGATTAACAAGGTAAGCTTTGATTCTCTCGAAAGCTAGTTGACATTCTTCATTCCAAACCAATTCCTGATTCTTCTTCAATAGCTTAAAGATTGGCTCACATATAGAGGTCAGCTGGTTGATGAATCTGCTAATGTACTACAGACGGCCCATGAAACCTTTCACTTCGGAGACAGTCCTGGGTGGCTTCATTTCGACAATCGCTTTGACTTTCCTGGGATCTACTTCAATGCCTCTCTCTGTGACCATGTAGCCCAAAACTTTACCCCGGATAACCCCAAAAGTGCACTTGGCGGGATTTAGCCTCATAGAATGCTCCCGGAGTCTGTTGAAGAAATTCCTTAAATCCGTGAAGTGCCGCCCATCTGACCCTTTCGAGTGAATAATCATATCATCCACATACACTTCAATCTCCTTGTGGATCATGTCGTGAAACAAGGTGGTGACAGCCCTCTGGTAGGTAGCCCCGGCATTCTTCAACCCGAACGGCATCACAGTGTAACAATAAGTGCCCCAAGGAGTGGTAAACGCTGTCTTGTCTTGATCTTCTTCGGCCATCTTAATCTGGTTATAACCCGCAAAACCGTCGACAAAGGACTTGACCTCGTAGTTCGCTGTTACATCTACCAGTATATCAATGTTGGGCAAAGGAAAGTCATCCTTAGGACTAGCCTTGTTAAGATCCCGGAAGTCTACGCAAACTCGAACCTTCCCATTCACTTTTGTGACCGTAACTATGTTTGCCAGCCAAGTTGGGTATTCAATCACCTTTATACATCTACCAGCATATCAATGTTGGGCAAAGGAAAGTCATCCATTGGGCCTTATCCCCGTGACCACACTCAGTTTATATCGTTCAATAACTAACCTTTTAAAACTAAGTTAGATACATGCATTACATGTGTGCTATATATTACTTGTGGCTTGTATAATACCATAATCTCACATTCAACCTACTCTCTATTAATTCCGATGGCAAAACAAAAGATCTAAAGTACGACACGTCGCCCCCTGCCCGGCCCACATTAATCGATATAACCCATCCAGTGGCTCTCCGTCACGTCACCGTCACTAACTCTCCATTCAAAGCATCACCTTAAACTATAACAAGTAGCGCAGACGGCGATATTTAGTTTGTTTTCTTCCGCCGGCAATGGCAGCAACCAAATTTCTTCTGCCGTTTGCGGTGGTCTTGCTGCTGGTAATTATTACTCAGGCGGCTGCTCAAGCTGCCTTGTTTGTGTTCGGAGACTCGCTGTATGACCATGGAAACAATAACTACATTAACACTACTACACAGTTCCAGTGCAATTTTCGGCCTTATGGCGAATCGTTCTTCGACCCTCCGTCTGGTAGATGTACTGACGGTCGTACCATCCCCGACTTCATTGGTAATGAGTTTCCATCACTCCCTCTCTTTTCAGAATAAAGTTTATATTCTTTTCGTAAAATCTAGGGAGAAACGCGTTTCTCCATAAGTTATGGAGAAACGGGTTACGGTATCCAAAGAAAAGGATAAGGCAAAGAGACTGAAAATTGCAGGCCGCTGAATACTGTTATTACCATAAATGGTTGCCACGGAAACTAGTCTCTATTGTCATGGTAATTGATGAAGTACTGGCAACCCAGAAATCGATTATGAAAGTGATATCCGAAAGAGGAAGATCCGTGAAGAAACTTTCAAAATGTTTCTGGATATTCATTTGATGGTTTCTGGATATACATTTGAAGGTTTCTGGATATCCAGAAACCTTCAATAAGCATTTTCTGGTCTTGGCCTTGGATTTGGCTTCAAATATATTTCTGGATATTCATTTGATGGTTTCTGGATATACATTTGAAGGTTTCTGGATATCCAGAAACCTTCAATAAGCAATTTGTGGTCTTGGCCTTGGATTTGGCTTCAAATCTATTTTTTCTGGATATCCGCCCAAAGGCTTCTGGATATCCGTTCCAAAGCTTCTGGATATCCAGAACCCTTTGAGACTGATATCCAGAAATTTTCTTCTGGTTATCAAACGTATAGCTTCTGGCTATTAAAAACGCGTTTTTTCATAGTTACGAAGAAACGCGTTTCTCAGCAGACCTACTCTATTCTTTTATATTTGTTTGTTCCAAAAGAATATCTATTTCTATATATGGGTATCAAAGTGGATGAGCTTACAAAATTAATATTCCCTCCTGCCTAAAATAATTGTAGTTCTAGAATAGATTTTTTGTATTAAAATACTTTCAGTTTTGAAATATTTTATAAAACATTGATACATCTTGCCGAAAATATTCTTATTTATGATTAGGTAGATGCCATTGTTAAAGAATTTAATTGTTTTGGTACTTGAAATATTATAAGGGTAATTTAGTATATTTGATATGTATTGATTGTTTTTTTTAATATATGTGAAAAAATACTAAGACTACAAGTATTTTGGGATGAAGGAAGTAAGCTAAGAACTAACATATTTTCATAGATTTTAATGAGCTTCTAGGATTAGTTGTCACGGTACCGAGGATAATTATGTCACTGATCATATATACTTATATTGTTAATAGTCAAATGACATTGTCTTTGTGAGGGGGGGGGGGGAGTAATACTTGATTGTTTGTAAAAGACCCAAAATAGTTATCCCAAAGTTTACAGGAAATTTCACTTTTGCACTTTAAATCAAATTTTGTTTCAAAATAACACTTATTTAATAATAGAGTCGGTCTGGGGAGAAACGCGTTTCTCCGTCGCGTTTGGAGAAACGGGGCTACTTAAGTCGCGCGACATACTTGGGTTACGGATATCCATTTCAAAGCTACGGATATCCGAAGGCTTGAATATGGATATCCGAAGCTTTGGAAATGATAGTAGGAAAAAATATTTGGTTTGCGGATATCCTTTCCAAAGCTTCTGATATCCATATTCAAGCCTTTCCGGATATCCGTGTTTGAAAGGATATTCATTGTTGTATGTATGTCCGTAAACCTTCAAATGTATATCCGAAACATTTTGAAAGTTTACGGATATTCATTGAAAGGTTTGGATATCCGTAAACCTTCAAATGTATATCAGAAACCATCAATGAATATCAGTAAACATTTTGAAAGTTTCTGATATTCATTGAAGGTTCTAATTCACTTTCATAAACTACGGATATCCGTGAAGCGGCAGCTGCGATTGTCGCGCGACAAGTCGGGCCCCGTTTCTCCATAAGTTATGGAGAAACGCATTTCTCCCTAGATTTTGGCTATTTAATATTTCGTTCTATTTTGCACCTTATATGAAGATAAAAACTTAATAAAAATTGGTCATGTACTTGAAATCTAAATGGGGTTTTGATCATTTTATTTTCTAGAAAAGAAAAGGACAAAAATGTCAATTTATTATTGAGAGTGACAATTACTTCCTCCCCTATCCCCACCATCGCCCACCGATCAATAACCACCACTACTACTCCATCCAAACCAAGCCACCACCACTACTCCATCCAAACCCAACCACCATTACTACTACATCCAAACCCGGCCTCCACCAATGCCACCTCGCAAATCCAACCACCAACCAACATTTAATTTCTCCTAGTATCAAAGTTTACAATTAACAAAAGAAGTCAATAGACAATAATACATTTCTGTTACAAACTCCAGATTAAATTGAATTAGGGAAAGAAAAATCATAATCTCGATTGCCAAATAACAACAATTTCAAGGGGAGGTTTTTGCAACAAGAAGAAATTCATGATTTTTATTTTTCAAGGTTTTTGCAGCAAGAAGAAATTCATGATTTTTATTTTTCAAAAACATATTTTTATTTGTTATGTTGTTAGTATATATTATCTAAAATAATAAACTTAAAAGAGTATAAATATTTTTTTGAAAAGAATAAGATAATAATAAGGTAATTTTGTCATTATTATAATTTTTGAAATAATAATAAATAAATAACAGCATAAAAAAATGATTTTAGCTCACGAGAATGACCAAAATAGTCATCACGTGACAAGTACATGACCAATTTCCGTTAACTTATTAACTCATTTAGGTGTTAGGGCAAAATGGGACGGAAGGTTAATTAAAGTGTTTCTTTGGGACAAAATTTGATTTAGGGTGCAAAGTGGGATTGTGTATATGCTTTGAGGGGCTACGTATTTTGACATTTGTAATATTTTTGGCCAATTACACTTTGATTAATAATTAAATAAAAATAATTATCCTATAGAAAATCAAAAATTGTTATCGAGAATATAAATTGTGATACAATAATAATTTTTAAATTTTCATTAAAGTAATTATTTTTATTTGATTTATTGGTATAAGTATAATCAAGTTGATCAAAATTTTAGACTATGTACTAATTAATGGTATGAGGGAGGATTTTTTTTTCTCATTTTTTTTCTTTTTGAAAAAGTATTCTCCTAAATAACAAGGCTTGAAAAGTATTTGCCGAAATAACTCAGTTTTGTGAAACTCGCTACTAGCTGTAATGAGTTTAGCAAGAAAAAGGGTAAAATTGCAAATGTTTGTAGTAAGTTTCACAAAATTCGATAATAGGAATATCGAGTTTTAGCGAGAAAACGTGTAAACTCGCTACTACCAGTACCAGTAGCAAGTTTCACCAAAATTGGCCATTTTTGCAAATACTTAGGATTTGGTCATTTAGGATTATTTTTTTTTAAAAAAAAAAACTATATGAAAAAAAAAAAAAAATCTGTCTACTATTCTCTAATCAAGATTTTGCTTATGGGACCAATTTTGTTGCAGCTGAATTTGCGGGATTACCACTTTTAGAACCATATCTAAAACCTGGATCTAATCAAGATTTTGCTTGTGGGACCAATTTTGCATCTGGAGGCGCCGGTGCTTTAGTTGAAACCCATGTAACCGTACGTAACACATTCTAGCTCCTAGAAATGAAACACTGTCAACTATTCTCTTTGTCCCAGTTGACTTGTGAAAACATTTTACTCATTCTCTTTGTTGCAAAATGAATATTAAAAAAAAATCACTTGATTTTGATTAATAACAAATTTGAAAATGTTTTTGAACATTCATTTTGATATAGAGAGAGAGAGTAAATAATAGTGTGTTCAGGGGCGGATCCAGGCGGGGGCAGGCGGGGGCACTCGCCTCCACCGGCGGCGAAAATGCAGTGAAATTTTTTTTTTTTGCCCCCACCATATTTTTTGTTATATATGTATATATATAATTAACTTCAAGATTAACACTAGTGAGTGGTGCAGTTCAGTGGTAGAAGGGGTGAAATTAAAGTCTTTGGTGTTTCCTTTTAAATCCATGTTCGAACCCTGCTACCTACATTTTCAATTAATTTTATTTGTCCTCCATCTTTGCTATTCTCTCTCTCTCCATTTCTTTCTCTTAACAGTTTTGTTTTTCTCTTTCTCCTAATTTCCTCACATTTTTTCAATCTTAATTAATTAGTTAGACTTTTCCCATTTTTTTTGTTTTTGGTCTCACTTCCTATTATCCCAAGTTTAATTAGAAAATTTGAATTTCTTTTTTGTACGAGTAATATATTTTAATAAATTGTTTGCGTTAAATACTTCAACATTATTTCAATCGTTCTTTGAATTATTTACTTTTATCATTTTTGTTAACTAAAATACATTGTATTTTATGAATCCGACCCATTTTTTACTTGTCCGACCCGAATATTTTTTTTTCGGGGGCGCTGCCCCCGAACCCCCGTGTAATCTTGCCCCCCCCTCGAGCAATTCCTGGCTCCGCCCCTGAGTGTGTTGTTTGTACAATGTTTGCATCCGATGAATTTGCATTAAAACATTTTTCTTATTTAAAAACGTAATATTTATTTTATGACAAAAAAAAAAAAAAAGCAACACTAATTATGAAATAGATGGAGTAATTGTATTTTCATGCGACTCTCTTTTATTGATTTTTCACATAATTTTCTCATCACAACAATGACTGAGCACCTCGTTCCATCATGTTGATGTGTACATCCAATGTTGCATAACGAGAATCGTATTTGGGCATGTAAATGTAAAACAGTGGGATTTATGTTACAACATTAATTAAGACCATAATACTACATTCCGGCGGTTGCCGGTGACCGGAGTTCGAAGCCCATGGACCGGCGACCAGATTCCGACCTCCGGTGATCGGCGGCCGGATTCCGGCCAGGATTCGGGTGAAAATTGACCGGAATCCGGCATGCGGCGATAGCAGACGGCAGCGGAGCTGGGCTGTGGCGGAAGCAGTGGTGCGGATGCACTATTATAATTTTAAACTACTGCATAACTAAATGTTGTATTATACATAATAAAACATGAAAACTTATGGGCATTTTAATACAATGTGAAAATTAGTGGGAAGTGATTTAGGAACTTACGGGGCAAATTCCCTATAGTTTATAATGCTCTAAAATATAACTGATTGTTGTGTAGTAAGATTGCAAAGCCCTCTTTAAAAAAGTGTGAGTCCATATATACTTGATATTGGGTAACTAGAATTTGATTCAAACTTATTCTATCTGAAAATAAGTTTCCATCTTTGCTACTATACATGCAGGTGATTAATCTTAAAAAACAAGTCGGACTTTTTAAGCAAGTAACGAAGAAGTTAAGGAAGAAATTAGGAGATAACGAAGCAGAGAAGGTTATCTCAAACGCTGTCTACTTAATGAGCTTCGGAAGCAACGATTATACAACCATTGATGACTTAAACAAAGCACTTTATAATTCATACACTCGACACCAGTACGTGGAGATGATCGTTGGTAACTTGACCATGTCCATCAAGGTATGTATACTTAGATATAAGACACTTTTTTACTTATTAAACGCGAGTATATATTATGAGACGGAGGGAGTAGTATATAGATATGTTTTTAGAAGTCGACTACTCCATCTATCCGAGTTAGAAATGCATAAAGAAAAATGAACATTAAATTTATTTTAAAAGAATTTTTTAAGACATTTATGTGCGTTTTTATGTTTCTAGGGTTACTCATATTTAATTGTTTGTGTCCAGAAAATATATGAGATGGGAGGGAGGAAATTTGGGTTTCTTACCATGCCGCTTGTAGGTTGTTTTCCTTGTCGAAGAATAGAAGAACCTGGCTATGCTTGCAATGAAGAAATGAATAAGCTAACAAACATGCACAATCAAAAGCTTTCCAAAAGCCTCACGGAGTTGGAGGATGAGTTGAACGGATTCACTTATTCGATGTACGATATTGCTACGGCAATGGAAAACCGAATGAACAATCCTCTGAAATACGGTACGTACTTATGGCTTTCTATAAGTTAACAAGAGCTCATTTGGTGCAGGGTTTCTAAAATTCAATTCTTTTTTATTTTTTTAGGAAACCCAAAACTAAACAAGTTCATTACATCTACAAAACATTTTTTTTCTTCAATATATGGGCAATTTATGATTATTAGTTTTGATTATTGCATAGGATTTAAGAAAGGGATAACGGCATGTTGTGGTAGCGGTACTAACAATGGGGAATTTAGTTGCGGTGGAATGCGAGGTAGAACAGATTATGTGTTGTGTGATAATGCAAAATATTTGTTCTTCGACTCTTGCCATCCCAATCAAGTCGCTTACAAGCAATTTGCGGAACAATTCTGGCTAGGAGATCTTAATGATGTCGCTCCTTACAATTTGAAGACTTTTTTCCAAGGTACAATAATATTTATAAATATTGCCGATAAAATAATACTATTGGCATGAAAAAATTTATAAAATTTTGGTCACAAATACTGTCAACATTTTATTATGTGGATGTTGATGATTTATATTCTCTAGGATCCATGTTCGAGGAGAAAGAGGAATTGTCTATTGCTAACGAATAGAGAGATTGAACTATGAGAGGAATTGTCTTTAGCCAAGTGTCGCAGTCCAATAGGCTAATGCGACAATGTGTTTAACCAAGTATCACAGTCCGATAGGCTAATGCAGTTGGGCGTTGCTTTCGCGTGCCTCAAGATGAGATATATGAAGCATATTAGAACATACTCCCTCCGTCCCAATTTAAATGTCCAAATTGACCAAAAAAAAAAATTTGACTTAGACATAAATGCAAATCTAATCATCCTATTGAAATTTTAAAAATTGTTATTGATAAATAAATTAATTATTTATCAATAACAATTTTTAAAATTTCAATAGGATGATTAGATTTGCATTTTATGTCTAAGTCAAACTTTTTTTTTTTTGTTGACTTGGACATTTAGATTGGGACGGAGGTAGTATTAGCTTGTTAGTTTGATGATGGCAAAAATTGAGCATTTTTTCCTTGTTGTACGATTGTACTTTTATAACTTATGTGGACTTGTGTGGTAAAACATGAAAGTTAAAAATGTTTTTTGAAATAAAGAGCTTTTGATGAAATTTAGGTGTGTGCGATAATATGAGCATAACTTTTGATTCCGGATGAACCACGGAACACACCGCATATCAAAGCGAAGCTCTTTTCGCGACGGACAAAAGTCATCGGGCATAGCCCCATGACACAGGTTTTTATAAATATAAAGCTCGAATCTTGGCAGTCAAATGATGTGCTGAACTAATTTAATTTTGTAAATTAATATTAAATTTTTTAATAGAGTTTGTCTTATAAAAAACTAGTTTTTTCTTAAGATAAGGAAAAACGTGTTTTCCAAAGCGCTGGGCATTATTATTCAAAACAAACGGTGACAATTTTGTAATTACTGGCAACCATGATAAATGCAAGTGTTAATATTACAAATGACCAGTGATTTCATACTGGCGTTTTATAAACATGAAGCTGGCACTTTTTACACGGGCACTTTTATATACATGAACTGGCACTCTTCACACTAGCACTCTATTACACTAACACAGGCACTTTGTTACACTAACATTTTTGCTGGCTCTCAAAAACACAAGCACTGGCATTCAAAAACACATGCACTGGCATTAAAAAACACATGAACTGGCACTCAAAAACACTGGTAATCATTTTTGCTGGCTCTCAAAAATACAAACACTGGCATTCAAAAACACATGGACTGGCATTTGAAAACACATACACTGGCACTCAAAATCACATACACTGGCACCAAAAAACACTGGTAATTATTTTTACTGACTCTCAAAAACACAAACACTGGTACTCCAAAATACATGAACTGGCACTCAAAAAAACAAACACTGGCATTAGTTTACACTGGAAATGGCACATCAAAATCCCCCAGCAATACATGAACTGTCTCTAATTCGTTAGGGCTACCCAAGATAAAAGGAAAAAGTAATTGCATCATAATCACGTCCAGGATTGAAGATGTGGTTAAAGGAATGGGAGTAGTGGAAGCAAGAATTCATCATCCGAAACTTCTTGACCATGATGAGAGTTGGCTTTTGTTCTGCAAAGTTGCTTTCATGTACAACAATGGAGCTTGTACAGATCGCCAGCTGAATGAATTAGGGAAGTAGATAGTGAAAAATTGCCACAGCCTTCCACTATCAATCAAGACAGTAGGTGGTTTATTATCTCCCGGCACTCATTTCGACGGGATCGGTAGTAGTAGATGCACTGGAGATTGAAGCGAAGGTGAGGTTTCCGGCGACGGCGGACGGTATTCGCCGGGAGATACTAAGAATTCAAAAAGAGGGAGAGAGGTGGAAGAGATCTGGAGTGTTAACCGGTGGTGGTGAAGTCCTCTTTGCGTTTAGAGAGAGAGAGAGAGAGAGTCTGTTAGTTTAGAGGGAGAATGAAAAACACGTTTTTTGTTAAGCTTAAAAAAATGCGTTTTTTATAAGTTTTTGGCTTTTTAATATTATTTTAAATTATTATTTTAATTCTGGATAATGTCAGATTTGACTTTTGAAATAACAGTTTCAACTGTCATAACTGTTGGAAAATCTATGTTTGATTTTGAAAAAACATATTTTTTCAAACATAGTCCTATATAAACACACATCAGATTGTATTCCTGAATATACAAGTTTTCATCTACCCTTTCCCTTCTATCCTTCTGAAAGCATACAGTACATTCGCTAGGGAACAAGTTCTTCTGCAGAAACTTGTTCCGAATAGTTGTATCCTCAAGTCAGACTTTCAGACTGCTGCAGAAGCGAGAAAGAATTTATGTCTTAGGACACTACCATACATCGCAGGCCTCTATTCTAATTTCTAATTATGACATTCAGGTTTTATCTTGATTCTGTAATTTTAATTTATTTAAATAATTCATTTGTATCAAATATATATTATTAATATTTTTTATATTCTGTTTATATATAGAAAAATAGATTGATCATAACCTATATTTAGGTTGAGATTTTGTAAGTTGAACGTATATACAATTGAAAAGCTGTTATGAAAAACGGTTTTTTTCTAATGTGGGCTCCTGGGGAACATGTTAAGCTCGTTAAATAAGATAATCAGTGTATTTATTAAGTTTACTTTAACTTATTTATTTCCATAATTATAAAAATATCTTTTTTATATATTTAGACTTACATATTTATGAAAGAATATAATTATATTAATTGTCTTATTTAAGGATTTTAATATTTTCCCTAAAGACACAAGTTTAAAAAAATGAAAAATTTAGGTCACATATATGATTATATCATTATATTATATGGTCAACTTTGTGTTGTTGCTATCTTCTTTCTCTTGGTCTATATCTCTTTTTTTTTTTTTTAACTTGAATATATTGCATGTGTACAAATATACATTCTCTCCTTTTACCCTTTAGCAATCGTCAAGAAAATCTAAAAAAGTTGATGCGATCGTGAAAAATGGATTTGTGCCTAAAACAGTAGATCAGGCTCAACATGACAAAAATGGGCCAAAACATGTTAATACATGTCCCAAAGTGGGCCCTACGGAGCGGGGCGTCATCCATAATCCGGCGTGCGAGATTAAGGGCAAGCGAGAAATACATTCGGATATTGATAACTGATAGTGATAACATCACAAGGCAGAAATCTCGTTTATTCTGATGACCGTGTGGCTGCAACCCGAAGTTGGCCGCCCCTTAGTGATGGTCGCCTGGGCGAAATTCGTATTAGCCATGATTTTAGAGAAAATACCCAGCTTGCCAAATCAAGGTCCACTTAACCTGTCAATAATAATGATTCTGTCAAGTCAAAAAGTGGGTGTCTCCACTAACATTTGGGGTGGTTGGAGCCCCTTGTGGATGATCGACACTTGTCCAAGGCATGTGCCTTGCACATGGTGCATGGGAGTATAAAAGCAACTCAAAAAATATTATTGTCTAAGTTCTTCTCTTACTCTTCACTGCATTCTCTCTCTCTCTAAAGTTTCCACAGCCATTGTTGATATTTATGACCTGTTAACTTACTCTCACGCCGCAGGGGTAATTTCAGAGACACCCCCGACTTAGTTAACTTGTCTTGCATGTATGTAGGTGACCAACGGAGAAGACAGTCGGAGTATACATGTCCAAATAGAACCGGGAACCGACGGAACCGGCGGGTAGAACCGAAACTGGGAACCGGCGAGAACCGGGAACCGCCGGAACCGGGAACCGAACGTAACCGGGAACCGGATTGAAACGGTTCGAATACGAATCCACCATATTGGGAACCGAGGAACCGGCAGAACCGGGAACCGGCGGTTCCGAAATCGGGAACCGGGAACCGGCGATTGATCAAGGTAAGTTAAATGTAATATTTAGCATTTATTTAGTATTTGTACTAGTAGTGTAGTGTTGTTTTATTTAGATTAGACTAGAATTTAGATAAATGTTGTAATATTTAGCGTCTTTACTTTCTTAAGAGGTTTGGATTAAAAAAAAATTAGATGGTGATGAAACCGGTGGAACCGAAACCGGAACCGGCGGATAGAACCGGGAACCGGATTAATATGGTTCAAATACAATTCCGGCTATTTGGGAACCGGGAACCAGAACCGAAACCGTTTGGACATGTCTAAGTAGGAGTATCCTCTTTTTCTTTGATTCTGACGGTCCTGAGCAACCATTTGGCGTGGTAGCATCAGTTGGTTCCGTTGCCAGGACTGATTTTTCTTCTTTGTTTGGTTTGCTGAAGTTTGCGATTGTTCTTGGTTTGTTTGAGTTGTGGCTGTTCTTGTTCTTGTTTGGAAACCCAGAAAACTTTTTTGTCCAGTTGCTGTCAGCTTTCTGTTTGTGTAAGCTTTGTTCTTGTTTGTGTACCTGTTTGTAAACCCAGAAAAGCTTGTAAGATGGGTCAAGATAAAGGGACTCCTTCGAAGACTGTCCAGAATTTAGCTCTGACAACACCCAATCCAAAGGATACCCGTGTAAACAGATCAGGGCCTGAAAGGGAGGGCGAGGTACACTCCACTGAGACAGCGTCGACAATCAGACGTGGTAGAGAACAAGAATCCAAAATGTGAGCGGATAAGATGAAGGCGAGAACAGAAGGGCAGGATCCCGCCCCCTCAAGGGGGGATGAGGTTAGGGCGGAGGCAGATCAAATAAGGGCCAACAATGATTTGTTGTTGCAGATTCTCACAAACAACAATAGACTGATGGAGATGAGGTAGGAGCCGACTCTGATCCCGCCTAATGTGCTAGCAAGGGCAACTGGAAAAAGCCCAGCAAGAGAGCAGGTGGCTAGCCAAAGTATATCGAAAAGGGAGGAAAGGCGAGTGAGGGATATGTCGTCGCCCAAGGAGAAAACCAGGGAGCCTAGGCGAGAAGCCGCCAAGGCCAGATCAGAAGGAGCTGTTGTGAAGAAGAGGTATGAAGAGTTTATAGAGGATGGAAAAAGGAGGAAAGTGTATCACAAATCTGGTAACTCGCGAGACGAATCATATTACTATGAGTAAGAAGGAGATGAGATGGATAGTGGATCAACTATGGATAGAACGTACATGCCAAGTCATTCAAGATGCTCAGATGAGAGGTCGCATCGTTCAGAAGGGTCGCGGCATTCAGAGAGGCCGCACCGTGAGGAAAGGTCACCGCGAGATAGAGATCGTAGGAGGCATGAAAAGAGTGAGAAAATGGATGAAAAGAAAAGCGACAAGAAAGCTGCAGAGGTTGAGAAGGCTAAGAAAGAGGAAGATGATCGTTGGAAGATTGATATGGCCAAGAAAATCAAGGAGTTGGAGGCGGGAAACAAGAAGGAGGAAGAAAAGGATTCTTACTAGGTCCCATTTGTGAAAAGTATTCAGAATGCCGATCCAGATCCTACCTTCCGCATGCCAAGTTTATCTAATTATTATGGAAGCACAAGGGCGAGAACCCATGTAGGCGGGTTTGAGGTGACTATGTCTATGTTGGCAAAGAGTGAAGCTATTTTGTGTAGAGCTTTGGCCAACACGCTAACAGATCATGCTTTGGAGTGGTTTTTGGCCCAGCCTTCAGAATCAATCACTAGGTACCAAGATTTCAAAAGGAAGTTTCTGGCGAGATTCAGTGCATTAGGAGCGCAGCCTGTGAGAAAGCAAGAGCTGTGTGGGATCAGGCAGAAAGCTGGTAAGGGGAGCGAGTTATACTGAGAGGTTTATGAAAGTTGTCAACCAGATCTCAGATATAGAGCAGAGCAATATCATCATGCTCTACAATGCCATTTTATTGCCAGGCCATTCAAGCAAGAATTGGGGATGAGGTTGCCAGAGACGCTGGGTGAGTTGTATGAGCGAGTTAGGGGATATTGTGGAGGAGATAATGATGATGTTGCAGTGGCTCCTGCGGCAACCTCTACTTCAAAAAAGAATGTTAAGGAGAGAATTGAGTTTGTGAAGGATGAAAGAAGGGGAGATAGAGGTGGCCGGGGCAGAGGTCAGGCTGGAGGAAGTGGTGGAAGAGGGTGAACTTGCCAGCGGCTTACCCCATAAAGGAGGGAACAGCAGCAGCCAGAGATCAAAATAGATTTTGTGAGTACCACCAAGCTTTGGGGCATTTGACGGAGGATTGTTATAATTTGAGGAGAGTAATCCAAATGAAGATTGATGGAGGCGAGTTGAAGGAGTTTCTTGAGAAGAATGTGAGGCGAGATGAAGATGTGGGACCAGAGAGAAACTTGGTTGATGTTATTCAGGATCCTCTTCCTAGTGTGGCTCAGCTTAACTGCCAAATTATGACATTGTCGCATAGATTTAATGTCCCAGAGTATGCGACAAGTGAAGACAGGGTGATAAGCTTTTCTAGGCAAGAATTGGCAGTTACGAAGAGCCAAGGAAGGCAGCCAGTGGTGATCACAATTTATCCGGGAAACAACATTGTGCAGAGGGTGTTGGTGGATTCTGGGTCAAGCAGAAATATTTTGTTTATGAGGCTTTCAAGAGAATTAGGTATACTGAGGCAAATTTGGTGCCTTACAATGGATTTTTGGAAGGATTCACAAATCATACTGTCAAGGTGAAGGGAACAATAGTGTTGGAAGTCGAAGTTGGGGAAGGGAGGTTGGCGAGAACCCAGAATGTAGAGTTTATGGTGATTGATTTAGTTTCCCCTTATAATGCAATAGTTGGGATCCCGTTCATGCAAAGCTTTGAGATGGTGGTGTCCATCCTGCATCAGAGAGTGAAGTATCCAACTCCCAACGGCATTGGGTGTTTGAAAAGTGAGGTGATTACAGTGATGAGGAAAAAGAAAGAGATGCAGAAGGCTAAGTGGCAAGTACAAGCTCATTGATGGCAAAGTCGACATCTCGCCAACTGCGCATTAATGTGGTTGAGGCAGTAGAGGAGGAGGTAGATTGGGAAGTGACGAAAAGTATGATGAATAAAACAGCAATCGTGGCTGTGGCGACAAGTGTAATTCCAGAGGCCGTAATGAGCAAAGTGGCTGAAGTGCGGGAAGCTGAAGAAGGGGTGTGTGATCGGGAGGTCGCAGGCGAGAATGGTTTTGCAATGGAAATGGTCAGTGTGAACCCAAATTTGAGTTATGCCAGGGTAGTGAGGCTGGTCTAGATGAGGGAACCTAGAATTGAAGAAATTGTGGATGAGTCAGAGGATGAATATGAGACAATTGAGGTGGAAGATAGTTAGTGGCGACCAACAGGAAACGTTTTTGCTAATTTGAGGAAGGAGGTTGTCGTCAAGGGCCGAAAAAGAATAAGAATTGAAGTTGATACATTACAGGTAAGGGATGAGCCCGACATCCAGGCCTTAGAAGAATTGGAGGAAGTGGAAATCAATAGCTACTTTCCTGAATCGAAAATAAAGATTGGGAAGCAGTTGTCAAGAGATGAGCGAGATCAGTTGGTTGAATTCTTGAAGGAGAATCTAGATGTTTTCTCATGGCAGCCGGAGGATATGAGGGGTATAGATGAAGATGTCGCCATGCATTGCCTGAATGCTGACCCCAACATTGAGTCGTTTAAGCAAAAGGTGAGATACTTGTCGCCTGATAAGGAGAAGGCGGTTTTGGAGGAAGTTGAGAAGTTATTAAAGGCGGGAATTATTGAAAAGATTCAGTATCCGATTTGGTTGGCTTGCCCCGTGATGGTTTTGAAGGAAAATAAGAAGTGGAGAATGTGTATTGATTTTACAGATCTGAATACGGCATGTCCCAAGGATTGTTATCCTTTGCCGAAGATCTACAAGTTGGTGGAATCTATTGCCGGCCACAAAGTTTTCAGTTTTATAGATGCTTATTCTGGATATCATCAGATTAAGATGGCTGAGAAGGATAGGGCGAAAACAGCTTTCAGAACGCCCAAAGGAAATTTTTGTTACAAGATGATGGCCTTTGGATTGAAGAATGTCGGGGCGACATATCAGAGAATGGTGAAGTCGTTTAGGGGAAACAAATTGACTTCAGTCCGATTTGGGTCAGTATGATGTGCCTCAACGCAGTCGGGGTCAGCTCGGTATGTCGCAGCAGTTTGGTATGCCTCAGAAGTTTGGTACAGATCAGTCAGGGGCTTCTCAGTTACAGCAACTTGGTATGACTTCTCAGTTGGGTTTGGGATGGCAGTCAACTATGTATCAGTTTGGAACTTCTCCACCCCAGTAGTTTGGGATGCCTCAACAGCAATCCAGTTCAAGACAGCCAGCCCCCGGTACCGCACAAGTCTCACAAAATCACTTCATAGCCGCCTCCACGGGACAGCAAATGTAACGACCCCAACCCTAGGCACTAATTTTAAATATTATATTATATGCTTCAAATATTTATGTTAACTTATGTGTTCAATTATGTCTTTAAATTCTTAAATTAAGATAAATTGGGTGAGAAGTAAATTTAGAATCTTTTATGAAACTATTAGACATTAAATAAAGAAACTTGGAGAAATAATAAAAATGGGAATATGCTAAATAGTACAAGGAGATAATTGGGTAGGATGAATTATTTAAGATAAGGATTTATTTTTTTAAATGAGTTAGGGTGAAAGCCTTGGTTTATTTTTGAAGGGGGGCCAATTGTATTACTCCCTCCTATGCATGCCAAGTGTCACCTCCATCCCCTCCTCTTACTCCCTTCCCCCTACTCCCTCAAATCCGGCCCCCCCCCCTCCCTTCTCTTTTATCAAATTATTACTCCACCTCCCTTCTTCCTCCTCCCTCCTTCATTTCTTATACTTTCCCTAGAGAGAAAGCTTTAGAATTCCATGGAAGCTCCCATGTCCAAGCCTTGAAGCCAAGCCATTCTCCACCATTTTCAAGATCAAGAGCATTTTTGGGTTTGGATCATCTAGAGGATCAAGTCAAGCTAAGAAGATCAACATTTTATTCTAAAAACCTAAAGTGAGTTATTATGACTTCTTTTCTTTGTATGCTTATCAATGATTTGATATTGTTATTGTTATTGAAATGATTGTTTAATGCCTTAGAAATCTTCTTGGAAGTTGAGGAATTGATTTATCTTATGGAAGGATGTTATTGTTGATCAAGAGTGTAAGAACATAGGTTGATTCGGGATTAAAAAGGGTTAAGCTCGAAATTGGTAAAGGAAGTGGGTTGAGATTAATGTTCATGAAAGATGATCTAGAGGGTTTGAAGTGGGTGGAAATTGTAGTGATAAATAATCTAGAGTTACATTATTTTGAGTTTACATGATTATGTTGAACTTGGTAAAGCTAGGGTTTCCTCTTGGTGTTCTTAAGATTAGGGTGGATGAAAAGAAAAGGAATTGAAGTTAAGAAGAAAGAGTTAGAAATTAATTTGAGCTGGAAATCGCCTTGGGCGGTCGCCCATGGGGGCTTGGGCGGCCGCCCATCACACCAGAACTCACCATTTGCTTGAAAACCCTCTTGGGCGGTCGCCCAAGAGGTTTGGGCGGTCGCCCAAGACCCCAGAAACCTGAATTCAAATCTGAACCAGAATTTGTGTAGTAACCTTGTTTGGTCCCTTATAGATTGTGACTCCCACTTAGTAAATTGAGCTTGAACCTTCATAGAGGCCTTGTTTTATTGTATAATGAAAATGTAGGAATGGTTTACGATACATAGTGGCCTTACTTACTCCATATCTTTGGTGAGTAGTTGCAATAGAGTAGAAGCTATAGGTTTCACTATTGAGCTAATTGGTAATGGGTATGTATCACCTTGTGGCATTAGATTCAAGTTGTGGAATTATTGATTATATGGGTACCTTAATATCCTAAGTATGGACTAATTGGCAAGTGTTATGTGGCATCCCAAAGTGTGGATTATTTGGCAAGTTATTGCATTGTTATTCCAAGTATGGATATGTTTACTATGTGGTGGTATGGTTATCCCAATTGTGGATTTATTTGTTATCATTCATATTTATTGATGATACTATGCATAGTGTATTAAATGGTTGTTGCACTATAGTATTGATTTGCATGAGTATACATTACCATGTCGTTATATGATTATCCCTTTTTGTGGATTATAATTCAAGTATCTATTATGTGCTTGAATGTGTTTATGTTCGGGTGGGTATGATGAAAGTCAATCAATTATTGATTTGTTCTATAAGTGATTGAAGGTTCATCATACCGGTGACCCTCCCCTCCTCTGTGGCCACAGAGTGGGGCTGTGCTAACGACTGTATTGAGCATGAAGAAGCCTTTACAGACCTGTTGCGATTGTTGTACGGAGGGACGATATTATTATTTTGGATACTCTATTATAGGTATCTTTTCTTATATGGATCTCTGGGGTATGAGTCCTATAAGAGGTGAATGTGCTGGAGGCAATTCACCAAAGAGTGGAGTTTTACTCCCACGTTGTACGACTTATTGTTCAGACGGGAAAAGGTAAAATGAGGTAACGTAATGTGTTTACCGCTTCCATAATGTGTTATGTGCTACCATGCTATGTGTTGCACTTTGTTGGCATCTTGCTGCATTCATAATAGCTCATTGAGATTTATTCTCACCCCTCTCCCTTTACTGTTTTAGATTCCGAGACAGGTGGTCCGACCAAGTAAGGGCGGAAAGGAGTGTAGAAGTGGTATTTTGGGTATTGTCGGGTTATGTGTAGGTTGGTGTAGAAAGTGATTGTTGGCACAATTATTTTAAAGGGTTTGTATTCATAAACTGTAATTCTATATTATATTCGATATCTTTTTGTAACTAAAACCGTTTATTACTTTTAAGGTTAGTCAACTCTTCCTCCAATGTGGGAAGGAGTAGAGTTATTTATAAATGGTTGTGTTTCTGTTTGGAAGTTAAATCAAAGTTTTTAAAGTTTAGGAGATTTGGCTTAGTTTGAGGACGCTTCAGCTCGGGACACGTGTAGGTTCCGGGTTGGGGTCTTCACAGCAAACCTCTATTCCTATCTCATCCAACTCGTCCTATCCACAGTACCCTTTGGGTTTTACTCCGCCACCCCGACCAAAAGTGCAATTCAGAATCAGTGGTTTCTACCCTATTTTAAACTACACTTTGCTCCTGGCCCTGGGTATTCGGGCTACCCGGCCACCTCTAGTTTGCCTCCACCCTTCTTGCCGACAGGGAATTAATAACACGCCTTCGAGCTCAATCCTTATGCTCAGGGTCCTACTTATACCCCTCAGGGCAACTTTGACCAAGGACAGGTCTACACTTGCATCCCGGGTTCAGCCATCTCTTCCACCAGTATGCCGCCCATGGTAAATCCTTTCTCTAGCTCTGCCACCGGCCCGATCATCTAGGCTTCTCCATTGGACTCTCAACTTGTTTAGTTCATGAAACAACTGAAGTAAATAAAAGCACAGGTTGCTGAGTTGACAGGGAAGAAGGCCGCTCTCCGACCCACATATCCCAACTCCATTGTGCCTCTACCTCACAAGTTCGTGATGCCCAATCTAGAATTGTTTGATGAGACTGCATGTCCTAAGACCCGCTTGGATACTTACACCCTAAAGGACGTACGAATCAGCAGTTAGATGACTACTCCAGTCTCTCCTTAAAGATGGGTACTCTAAAATGATTCTTCTGGTTGAAGCCTGAGGCTAGGGCTATTCGGGAACAGATCACTAATGCTTTTACCGAGAAGTACAAATCCAATTTGGAATGGGAAACAAACCGGATAGATTGGCAGACGACTGTACAATGTCCCGATGAGACTATTGAGGATTTTACAAGCGTTGAAACCTCAAGATGAGTGAGATGGCAATTCCCCCTTCCGATGAAGAACAGTTGGATATTTCCCAAGCCTACTTGAAGCCTCATTTGAGAACATCCCTCAGTAACTTCCCTTATCCAGATCTGCATGCAACGGTCAGTTCTGGGGCTAAAATTTGACCAACAGCAAGCCGCTGCTCCTACTTATCGGTATCGAGCTTTTGCCTCTAATCCAGCTCCTGTCCTGCCCAAAAGGCAAGGAAGCAATTAACTATGCGGGCCAGGATTGCAACAATGTCACTCCTTTCGTGCCAAGGAAAGGCGATGTGCCCAAGCCGCGGAGTCTAAGACTTGAAGATTTTGGAATGCCTCTGAGTGAAGTCTTTCGGGGACTTGTGAAGGAAGGTCTGATCAGACCTTTGGACAACTATCAGCTCAGGGATCCCAGTGTCCCTTTGGACACAACTAAATATTGTTCTTTCTACTAGTATCATGGGCACGTTACTAATAATTGCATGCTCCTGAAAAGGGCGATGTGAGAACTGATCAAAAAGGGTAAGTTTGAGATACCCGAAGGGCCCAACACAGCCAACAATCCCTTCCCTAAGAATAATCATAGGGTGAATATGATTGAAGCCATGAGCAAGCCAAGTGCCACTATAGCTAACAGCTCCCATATGGAAGACACCCTTCGAAGGGAGGATTCTAAGTGCATAGTTGTTGTCAATTTCACCTCGAGGATTCTAGTTGCATAGTTGTTATCAAAGATGGGTTTCTCACTTCATGACGTAATGCTGCAATGAATCTGGGGTTACATCAAATTCACCTCGAGATCTCTCACGTTGATCGATCAGCTCGATACTTCATCAGTATGTCAGTTTTACAGTCAAACCATTAATTGGACCTCTGACGTGACGCTTTGTCGAACATGGGGCTTCATCAAGTCATTTTGAGAAAGCTTCTATGACTTTTGCCATTTTGTTTCCTCGAAATGGGGCTTTGTCAAGTCACACCTATCTTCAGAAGAAAGGTCTAGTCACCTCAACAATTATCTTTGAGTTTCAGCTTTAGAACTTGGTATATGGCAACTCCCTGCATCATCAGAGGTTGAGAACTGGGAATCTCCTCGTATCAACATTTCGCCAAGTCATTCTCCAAATTTTTGTCAAGTCACAACAAGCCCAAGCGAAAGAGGGTTCATTCATATCAATGTACTTTTGCTTCTAAAGCCTTTCAGCATCAACTTCAAATGTCCGAGACTGAAAAGAAATTTCAATCGAGACCCGGGGTTCAAATCCAATGTCATCCCAAAATCAAAATTGAGGTTTGCATAATACTGTTGACCTACAATAAGACCTCATCAACGACAGGCAGTTCAGTTCGCAACCAAAGGATATCACCCCACCTGCTTAAAACTTGTCCACAACACATACAAACCCTCTCACCACCATACATCCCCACAAAAATCTCCCCAGGGCTCATGTAGCATGCACAAAACATGAATCAATAGAAACAGCCCTAAGAGATTGTGAATCATTTTGGTTCTATGCATGCATCCATCATCATGAATGTCATATATGCATTTGTCCCCCTACTAACAAATGTAGCAATTCAAGCGCGAAAGACCAGTTTTCCATCACTACCCGTGGCCTCTCCGCAGCAATGATGGTCTCCACCGAAGCGTAATTCCAATGACTTCAACAGAACTGCCCAAATGACTGGCAAGACCTTCGTTTCCACACCATCTTGGTTCAGACACCTCAAGCCCACGTCAGCTTGTGCCAGATGCCTCAAGTCGATATCAGCCTGATTCAGACGCCTCAAGTCAGCACCATCTTGGTTTCAGATACCTCAAGCTGACAATCACCAGCAAGATGCAAACTCAACCAAACTTCTCCTTCAGGTCAAAGTACCTCCAGACTTGTCCCTATTAGGTTGATCACCCTTCGAACATTAGCACAACCCGAAGGGCCTACGTTCGTTTTGTGAGATAATTCTCCACGCCCGTTGTTGTTTCGTGAGATAATTCTCCATGACTACTTTCGTTTTGTGGGATAATTCTTCACGTCTCCATTTATAGGCAGGCGGGATCGTCCGCCGTCCCTCAATCGATTTTATCGCGACCGCCTATTTCGTTCAAAGCCCATGCCTTCGACGCAGCCTTCAATAAAGACCGTCCTCGACACGGTAAGCCAATGGCAATAAGTCAACGACAAAGAACGTCCTCAGCAACCTAGCAAATCTATGGTGTTGAAACAAGACAAAGAACACCCTCAGCAACCTAGCAAGTCTATGGTGTTGAAACACGACAAAGAATGCCCTCAGCAACCTAGCAAGTCTATGGTGTTGAAACACGACAAACACCGCCCTCAGCAACCTAGCAAGTCTATGATGTTGAAACACGACAAAGAACGTCCTCAGCAACCTAGCAAGTCTGCGGTGATGAAGTGTGCCCTCAGCAAAGAAGACCATCCCCAGCACTCTCCAAACTACGATCGGCTTGATTCCTCTTAAGGATACGTAGGTAGCCTACCAAAGGTCCAGTCACTTGACCGACACGGTCACTCTTTTCCCCGGCATTCATCGTAAGACCGAATTTTTTCCGCAGCTAAGCGAGAAAGTATTTCCAACCAAGCAAGTCTGCGGTGATGAAGTGCGCCCTCAGGTATAGACGCCTTCAAATGGTCTCCCTCAGGTATAGACGCCTTCAAATAGTATCTCCCAGGTATAGACGCCTTCAAGTAGTCTCCCCCAGGTATAGACGCCTTCAAATGGTCTCCCACAGGTATAGAAGCCTTCAAATGGTCTCCCTCATGTATAGACGCCTTCAAATAGTCTCCCCCAGGTATAGACACCTTCAAATAGTCTCCCTCAGTTATGAAAACCTTCAAATAGACTCCCTCAGGTATAGACACCTTCGTTAGTCGAGTCTATCTTCGGCAACGCCTCCGTTAGTCGAGTCTATCTTCGGCAACGCCCCCGTTAGTCGATTCTACCTTCGGCAACGCCCCCGTTAGTCAAGTCTACCTTCGGCAACGCCTTCGTTAGTCAATTCTATCTTCGGCAATGCCTTCGTTAGTCGAGTCTATCTTCGGCAATGCCTCTGTTAGTCGAGTCTACCTGCGGCAAAGCCTCCGTTAGTCGAGTTATCTTCGGCAACGCCTTCGTTAGTCGAGTCCGTCTTCGGTAATGCCTCCGTTAATCGAGTCTATCTTCGGCAACGCCTCCGTTAGTCGAGTTATCTTTGGCAAGGCCTTCATTAGTCGAGTTATCTTCGGCAATGCCTCCGTTAGTCAAGTCCGTCTTCGGCAATGCCTTCGTTAGTCGAGTTACCTTCGGCAACGCCTTCGTTAGCTGAGTTATCTTCGGCAACGCCTTTGTTAGTCGAGTCCGTCTTCGGCAACGCCTCCGTTAGTCGAGTTATCTTCGACAATGCCTCCGTTAGTCGAGTCCGTCTTCAGCAATGCCTCTGTTAATCGAGTCCGTCTTCGGCAACGCCTCTGTTAGTCGATTCTGTCTTCGACAACGCCTTCGTTAGTCGAGTTATCCTTTGGTAACGCCTACGTTAGCCGATTCTACATTCAACAACGCCTTCGTTAGTCGAGTTATCATTGGCAACGCCTCCGTTAGTCGAGGCTACCTTCGGCAACGCCTTTGTTAGTCGAGTCTACCTTCGGCAACGCCTCAGTTAGTCGAGTCCGTCTTCGGCAATGCCTCTGTTAGTCGAGTTATCTTCGGCAACGCCTCCGTTAGTCGAGTTTACCTTCGACAATGCCTCTGTTAGTCGAGTCTACCTTCAGCAACGCCTCCGTTAGTCGAGTCTACCTTCGGAAATGCCTTCGTTAGTCGAGTCTGTCTTCGACAACGCCTTCGTTAGTCGAGTCTATCTTCGGCAACGCCTTTATTAGTCGAGTTATCTTCTGCAACGGCTCAGTTAATCGAGTCTGTCTTCAGCAATGCCTCCATTAGTCGAGTCTACATTCGGCAACACCTTCGTTAGTCGAGTTATCTTCGGCAACGCCTTCGTTAGTCGAGTCTACTTTTGACAACGAAAAATGCGGTGGGAGGTCCATTCATTTGACCACTCCTTTCCCCCGCAAGATCTGAACTACGACCGGCTTGATTCCCACTTGGGATACGTAGGAATCCTTTAAAAGGGTCCAGCCATCCGACCACCTCGGTCACCTCCTCACCCATCTAGGTAAAAGTTTTTCAGATTGGGATCCTCACTTTTGTCAACGACCCCACTTCCCCTGGAAGTACCGTCGCCGAGGGGCTACTGTAAGTGCCCCAATCTGGGTCGTTAATATTCCGTCAACCTAAATTAATGATTTATAATTATTTAGGGGCATTTTGGTCATTATTTTGATAATTTGAATAAGGAAGGACCTTTTAGGAATTAAAATATGGCCAAGGACCTCTCTGGAATCCTTCAATTCCAAGGAAAATCACCTTTTTGACCAAATAAGAAGCAGCCAAAACAGCTTTTCAACCAGGCACGCTGACGATCTTACCTCGCGGATAAGATTGTACCGGCGATCTTATCCACACGGATAAGATTGCACCCCTGGCCAATTTATAAATTGAGCCTTTCTCCTTCATTTTCAGTAGCAACAAACATATTCCCTACTGTTACTCTACCGAAATCCCTCCTCAAAATAGCCTTAAACACTCCTACCACTCAAATCCAACACCAAATTCCACTACCAAACAAAACAAAAGCCTTAAACTCCTCATACCCTAAACACTAATCCAAGAATTAGGTTATAAACATTGGTAAACCCTCATCCTCCCTACTCAAACCTCCTTCATTCGTGCTTATATTTCATGTCTCCATGATGTCATTCTACTTACTTGTTGCTCATTCCCCCTCCCCATTGTCCTAGGATCCAAGAGGATCTCTATGGAGTTCATCTCCATGGATGATTCTCTACAAAGATTCACATTTTTTATTATGTATTTCCCTTGTCCCCTTTTTCATTAACTAGTCTTTACTTGTTACTTGCTCACTTGACCTAGAAGATGGTCATCTTGGAGTCAATCTCCATAGGTGATCACTTCTAAATGATCCATATTTTTACTTCCATGTCTCTTTACATTAACTAGTTTTTACTTGTTATTTGACTTAGGATGTGGTCATCTTGGAGTTCATCTCCATAGATGATCACTCCAAATGGTCTAAATTGTTCATTTTCTTGCAAATCCCCCTCCATAGTTTAAGATGCTCACCTTGGAACTCTTTCCTTGGATGAATATCACCTAGACTCATATAATTATGTCACACAAGATGTATGAGATACACTTGAGTATAGGTCTCAAGGATGGTCCTTCTTGTGACCACCTTAGAGATCTTCCTCTAAAGTTGATACATCTTGACCTATCCCTTGTTCATTAATTTACTTTCATGTCAAATCCCCCTCCCCTTTGCAAATGACATATTTTTCAAGTCCTAATGTACCCCCATGATGGCTTGATTAAGTGGATTCATCACTTATGACCACTAACCAAAGTCTAGGGAAAGAGAGGACAAAACATGGATGCCAAAATCCAAACACTTCCTTTGTTTTCTGTTTTCAGTTACATTTCCAATTAAGTCCTGTAAATCCAGTTAAATTTCTGGAAATTACAGTGACTGATTAGGAAACTGTAAAAAATATTGACACTGCAGGTTAGTCCGCACGAATAAGATTGCACTACAATCTCATCTACACGGATAACATTGTCATCTGCAAACAAATTTCCAGTTTCTGTTATTTTCCAATTTAGTCACTGTTTTCAAATTATTTTTCAGTTCAGTCCCTCGTATTTCTGTTATTTCCAGAAAATCCTTTAATTCAAAATCTTTTTTTAACACACACACACACACAAAAGGTTTCAAGTGAGGAAGACTCGTCATACGAGGCATTCGAGGAAGACTCGTCATACGAGGCATTTCGGGTGAACGTCAAACGTTCTTCCCGGAGTGTAACGTGACCTCCGAACTCATTTCTCTAATTTTGGGCATTTTTCAAAGTTTTGGCCCTTAAACTAAAAATGGCGTGGCGACTCCGTTGATTTTTCAAAGTCCGATAAAAAAATTTCAAACTTTCAAAAAAGTATTGTCGGGCGGCCAAAAAATCGGGTACATCACAAGATGTAACACTAGTATTTGTAATAGCAGCATTCACTTCATTTGTTTTAGGTCGTGCTCTTCTCCAAATAATAGATTTCTACAATTTCAAAATAAATATTCAATCTATTGTTGTCTTTTGGCATTAGAAACATATTTTAAGGATTTAAAAACCCAAGACAAAAGTAGAACTTAGAAGGTAGAGCGATGAACAATTGCTAAAGAGCCTCACACTCTTCTTTCGGCAGATCTGGATGGCAAAGGGAGTATGCGTCAGAGAAAACGGGGATGAAGGCATTGGAGAAGAACATGATGAAGGTGTTGGCAAGTCAGATCTGCCAGAAAGAGGGAGAAAGGAGGTGGTCAAAGTTGTAGAGGTTGATCGGAGTTGTGGAGCCTAATGTTAATGAAAAAAGCGTGGGAGCCGAAGAAAATGGAGACATCCTTAGGGGAGGGGAATGGGTGATGGAGGCTGCAGAGGAAAGGGTAGGCCAGAGCTGGGGATGGAGACATACGCCGGAGTTTGAGAGGAGAGAGGTCACCGGAGTTGGGGAGGAGAGTGGTCGGATTAATAGGTGATTGAAGGAAGGGTAGAGAGAGGGTGAGTGTGTGTGTGTTTCGTGTATGTGATCTAAGAGGGGAGGGGTGGGTGTTTATTTCAATATTATTCATCTCAATATAAATTTAATTACACGAATAAAAATAAAGTAAAACCAATTAACTAAATAAGCATAAAATTAAACCGGTTATTATTTTAAAAAAACAAAAACAATAGATTAAAAAAAAAAGTTGAAAGAGGCATCAGTTCTCCAAGGTGAGTGAGCATCAAAAAAATTCAGACGCAAATTACCCATTTGTTTTTTTTTTATTCCTTATATGCCTCCAAAAATCAACAATTTTTTTTTGTTTTTGCAAAATTAAATCAAAAACTTGAAAATAATAGTGGTAATTGAATTAAATTAAAAAATGAAAGGGAGGAACAAGAAGTGATCAGAACCTGTCGTGATTCATTGTTTAACATCAAATTTTAGTCGGTGGATTGACAGACCAATGAATTTCATCTTCACCCGCTTCATAATTGTTTAGAATTTCAAAAGCTCAGAACTTCTTAGAGGTTAGCTGCCGTTATCAACGAGATCTAAAAAAGATCCCATCTCCGGAGCAAATTAGAATTTCCTCATAGCTCATCTGATACAACACATCAAGAATTGAGAAATATAATTTCAGATTCAAAGAGATCTGTGAATTAATTGAAGAAAACCAACAGAGATTAACTAAAAGAGTATGAAAAATCTAAGATAATCTATGTTTTATTTTTTGAATTGTAGAGAAATTGAGACATAAAATTTGAATTGTGGGGAAGAAGAGGATAGGGGTGGAAGAGAAAAGATGGGGAAAGAGATAGATATATAAAATCCTAGTACCAATTAACTAGTTTGGTAATTTGGGTTTTGAAATGTGAAATTAAAATAAAAAATAGAGGGCCTAATGAATTCTAATGTGGGCTAAGGCTAGATCCGCCAATTTGATATGACTCTAAAACTAATATTTCAATAAAAGTGGAATAATTCGAGTTGGTTCATATTGGTTGGGCAAAATGGGTTGGGGCGGGAAGGCCAACTCACTATTTTTTTTTGCCACAAAACTATGTCGTTTTAATTTAAAATTTATGTTTAGTTATTATCGACCTTTTATACTGAATCGTGAAGTACGAGAGTCGACACTCAAGAGAAGTAGAGAAACAGGGATGTCGTCGTTTCCATCGCGGCTGATGCACTCCACCACCACTACTAATTTGTTGTCATCGTTACTAATCCACACTCTCTCAGTCAAATGTTGGTCATCCCTTTAGCGCCTTCTTACAACATGTTCACTTTTAGTTCTTTCAGTAGTTTTTTTTACAACCTTAATTATTTTGTAGTTTAATTATTCATCCTCTTTTTAACTGACCTAAAATTGTACCATGTATTTCGTGATGATTTCACTATTAATTGACCTACTCTTCATTGTAGGTTTGTTATTTATCCTCTTTAATATTCATCATTATTAATTTCTCGATCGCATTCTTAGAATCGATAGACTTTATTTCATCGAGCCTATCAATTTATGCACAATTACAGTGTATCACAGTCAGGTGGTAGCGGTTTCCAAATAGGGTCTCTTATGTTCATTTTTTTTTAGAATCATTATTATTTCTATTCAGGCTCAAAATACATTTTTTGGATTGGCCGGCATAGCCCGCCTGCCCACCAACCCAAGGTCAGTTGGGTTGTAATGACATGTTTCCAGCCCGCCAGAAATTCGGGCCATCCTTCTCCGCCCCGTTTAATGAATTTTGGTGGGTTAAGCCCGCTCCGCCCCTGTCAGCACGTATTGACAGCTCTAACTAAGGCTTTGTTGTTGTAATTTATTCATTTTAGAAAACAACAAAATCACTTTCATCCATAATAAAAAAAAAAAAAATTGGCACTTCACATATTATGTCGAATGCTCATCCCAAATATCAATAGAAGTTTCATTTCTTAACATACAACACACACCTTTCCGATGTAAATCTTGCGATGGCAGATTTCAGTACAAGTAGAACGTGGACACTGCCTTCACTTCATTTGGCATTTAAGAAAAAAAAACATCAAATAAAATTCTGTGCTGAGAACTCATATACTAGGAAATTCGAGTTAACAAGAAAACGTTCACCAGACATCTCAAAATTCACAAAACATCTTTTTATATTAAGAACATAGACATCCACTTCCTTGCAAATGAATGCAATATTCGTCACAATTGCAAAGAAATAAATACAGACTCTCAACAGATAAGAGAAAACAATGGCTCTCAACAATAAAGAGAAAACACAACGACACAATTATTGTAATCTCAGCAAATTGAGATTATCGGATGCTGCTTGAGCTACATCTCTTTAAAACAAATGATGCATTTGCTAGAATCATAGAAGTTGATACTTCCAAGTATAATGTCCATCATCAAGAACAAAGCTCTGATTCACTTTCATTTCCAACCGGGATCGATAGCCCGTGTCATATGTAAATTAGTTTTTTCCCAACCTGAAAACCACTAAAGCAGCATAGCATAGAATCTATGTGGTTTAATTCCTACCTTGGGTTTCAGGGTCCTTAGGAGTCCCTCGGGGCACATCCGTACAGTTAAGGAAGCAGTACTGCTGGGCTTGCAACCTCAGTATGGGGAGTTCAAATCTTGGCAGGTGCACTGGAGCAGCCATTTGGTGTTGTAATAGTGATGTAATTGCCTCGGCAAGAGCAGCTGGAGAAGCCATTTGGTGTTGTAAGAGTGTAAATACCTTGTAGGAGGGCTCCCTTGGGGCCAGGAGTATAAGGGGTGCTGTCACCCTGGCTGTATAGGGCACATCCCGCGATTTACCTCCGCCAACATACTGAGGGGCCGGTACCTGGTGGTCCAGGATTAATCCGGCGAAGCTGGGGAACCTGGATAATCAAAAAAAAAAAAAAGAGAAAAAGACCGGTGATATGATGAGATCAATTTTGGAGGTCGACTAAACAGTAGGATTAAATCAGGTCTCAAATACAATCAACTAAATGTCAAACTCCCATTCTTATTCACTCTCCACATCACTTGTCAAACTCCCATTTGATGCTGCCAAAAAATAATGGTTGGGCTTGGACCAAGGTCAACAGCGGGAAATGATCAAGTAGGCCCAAAGCGAGTCGAGGCCCAAGAAGAATATAGAGATAAAGGTAGCCTAGTTGGGGTTCGCGGGAAATTGTGTCGAGAGGTGTCACGCTAAGTTCAATGAAAAGGGAAGCTCGAGGTAGTGACAGCGAGATAATGTGAGGATAATGGCGAGATATTGGTTGATGGACGGCGAGATAATAAGGCAATTTGGCGAGACAATGATAAGAGATGAGAGGCAAGATATCAGAATAAGGTGACAGGAAATTCGGTTAAGCTATATCCGGCGAGAAACAGATTTTAGTGGGAGCGGTATATAAGAGGCGGCATATAAATATCTATGAAATGGGACCCACTAGACGGTTATGCATTGGGAAATGTAAGATGTGTCAGAGATAAAACGTCACATGCTTTAGGTTTATTCTTATTGTTAGCCAATGGAATGACGACACGTGGAATGAGGCATGGAACGTGAGGACAACACGTGAGAGGCACGAGGGAAGGAGTATATATATGAGGGATAGTCTTCATTGGCAAGGTACGTTCAATACACACACGAAAACACCTTTCCATTTCCTGAGATTTCCTTAAGAAAGTTACTTATCCTCACGCCGGAGGGGCTTACGCCGGAGTCGCCCCCGGATTAGTTCATTGTTTGTGGTTGTGCAGACCAGAAGAAGGAGTCGGAGATATCGCCGATTGACTACAACGGTCGTGGTGCTGTTTGAGGAAAATCCTTGCATCACCAATTGGTTCCGTTGCCGGGACCTGATTCTCTTCATCGGTTGGAGGTTTGCCGGCGGTAGATTGGTAAGTGTTGAGTGCTGTTCATAGATTTGGAGGTTTGGTTCGTGTTGGGGAGGATTCATTTGGCGTGTTGAGCTTTCGGTTGATTTGGTTCGTTGTCCGCAGTTTGTAAGTTGGAATTCGTTTGTTTTGATTGTTGTTGTTGTGTGAATTGATTATTGTTCGTAAATTTTTCGTGGGTTGAAGTATTGGTGATTCTGATATTATTTGATTGGTTGGGTGCCAATTTTTTGATTTAGAAGTGTTTATCTGAGTTGAGGTGGATTTGGAGGTGTTTGTGAAGATTTATTTGAAGTTCGTTTGATTTTGGGGGTTTGAATGTGTTGTTGTTTCTGGGTTTTTGAGAGCTCATTTGATTTTGATTATTTTGGAGTTTGGCGTTTTGGGGATAGTTTGGTGTTGAACGATCGTGAAATTAGTTGAAGGTGATTTCTTAGTTTCTGGGTTCAAATCTTCAAATCTTCATAAGATTTGCAGATCTTCAAAGTGTGGGTTCATCGTCTTTGATTACGTGTGAGAAAAAAAAATGGCAACTCATGAGAAAGAGATAGTGGGGCAAAAGACAATAGCGGGTAGGAGCCTTATCTCGCCTATGGGGAATATTGGAACAGGTGGAGCGAGGGACACTTCTTCCTCGCAATAAGTGATTCCGGAGGAGATAGAGCGGGATACAGGAGGCGAAAGAGAAAGAAATGTTATGTCGCCACAGCCCGAGGATGAAACTGAAATGGAGGAGCAAAGTTTGAGGATCCACAACAATTTGATTTTGCAATTGTTGGAGAATAATAAGCGATTGAGGACATTGAAGAAGAAGCCTACCCCTATCCCGCAGGGTTTGTTGATGGCGACAGAGGAAGAGAATAAGGGAGCAAATAAGGAAGTTATTGTTGTCGACGACGGTGAGCGACAAAAGGAGACAGAGCTTGAAAAGCATAAGGAGACAGAAACAAGAATAGAAGGGCCGCAGAAGCGGAAAGCGGGAGAGTACATGGAGAACGGGCGAAAAATCAAGGTGTATCATTGGCCACATACTTCCCAAGTGTCGTCTCTTTATTGTGAGGAGAAGGAGAATGACACTGCTTCAAATGAAGCAGGATATGGCGAGCTAGAGTTGAAGGATTCCAAAGAAGGCGAGAAATATAAGCATGTAGAGAAAGGAAAGGGTGTGGGAGTAAGTCGTTTTGGAGAAGAGGACGGATTAAGGAAACAAATGGCTAAGATGGCAAGAAGACTGGCGGAATTAGAAAAGGGCGGTTTAGTTGATATCGAGAAAGATTCCTTTGTCGCTCCATTTGCCAAATACATTCAGGAAGCTGAGCCCGCTCCTGAATTTCGTATGCCGACATTATCTAAGTACGCGGGAGTAACCACGGCCAGAACTCACGTGGCGAGATTTGAAGTGACAATGGCAATAGTGACCAAGGATGAGGCATTGCTATGCAAAACTTTTGCTAGCACTTTAGAGCTTCAAGCGTTGGACTGGTTTGTGCAGCTTCCTGTTAACTCTATCTTGGGATATCAAGATTTTAAAAGAAAGTTTCTAGCGAGATTTGGGGCAGTGGGGACTCAGCCAGTGATGCTGCAAGAATTGATTGAAATCAAGCAAAAAGCGGGAGAAGGCCTTGTCACCTTTACCATCAGATTATTGCTAATTGCTAATCAGATTTCTGATATTGATCCCAAGTATGTTATCATGATGTATATGTCAGGCCTGTTGTCAGAATCTTTCAAAAGGGAGTTAAGAATGAGGTTGCCCGCGACTTTGAGTGAATTGCATGAGCAAGTTAAGGCATATTGTGGTGGTGAGGACATTGAGGAGGGAACGTCTAGTGCGGCAAGGAAAGGTGTTAAAGATAGAATTGAATATGTTAAAGAGGATAATGCGACTCAAGGTGGAGGTAGAGGTAATCAAGGTGGCGGCAGAGGTGGAGGCCGTGCTGGAGGTCGCGGCACAAGGAGGATGGTAAGATTTTCAAGATTAAATACCAGGCCTAGCGAGATTTTGAGAGCGGTGGAGTTACCAGCGGCATTCGAAATGACGGATAGAGGAAGGAGGAACTTGAATCAATATTGTAATTATCATAGAGACAGAGGGCATGATACTGATGAATGCTACAATCTGAAGAAAGTGATTCAATCCAAGATCGATAGGGGCGAGTTACAAGAATATGTGGTGCCCGAGCAGAATGCAGAAGTCCGCGGAGGGAACGGCGACAGAAATGAAATTATGGTGATTCATGAGCCGGCGAGTATTACTTGTCTAAGTAATCAGATTATGTCGCTGTCGCATACCTGCCATATTCCCGCTTACCCGCCGAGTGAAGAGAGGATTATTAGCTTTTCAAGGCGAGAGTTGGCCTTGACTCCAAGCCATGGATGTCAGCCGGTGGTGATTTCGATTGCTCCGGGTAATAGTATTCTGCATAGAGTGTTGGTTGATTCCGGGGCAAGTCGCAACATCCTATACTATGAAGCTTTTAAGAAAATGAGATATACAGAGGCCAATCTGGTGCCGTACAAAGGATTTCTGGAGGGGTTCACGAACCATACTGTGCGGGTCAAGGGAACGATTTCATTGGCGGTGGAGATGGGGGAAGGCGAGATGGTGAGAACTCGCACCGTAGAATTCATGGTGATAGACTTGGTATCACCGTACAACGCTATTGTAAGGATTCCTTTTATGCAGACTTTTAAGATGGTTATGTCTATCCCGCATCAGCGTGTCAAATTTCCCACTCCCAAGGGAATAGCTTGTTTGAAAAGTGAGGTGAAGGAGGTTATTCAGAAAAAGATTGAGATTCAAACGGCGGCAAGGGCGAGCACTAGTTCACTTTCCACGGCCTTGATGGTGCGGGATGCAAGAATAAACATGATCACCGACTTAGGAAGGTGTGATGACTGGGAGGAAACTGAAAGCATGAGGAATAAATCGGCGATCATTGTTATTGGAGAAAAGGCGGAAGATGAAGTTGTGCGAGAAAGAAATGGGAAGCGAGATACAGAGATAGAGATGGTGGAGGAAAAATCAGAAGGGAATTTGATGGCACTAATGGTGATGCAAGCTGAGATGGCCTGGTCAAGATCCGCGGAATTTGTGAAAATGAAGGAGCCCCTTATTGAGGAGATAGTGGATTCTGATAGTGAGGAATGTGATGAAGAGATTGTAGTCGAAACATCTGAAGGTGTGTCGCTTGTCGGGAGAGATAAGGGGGAGAGCAGCGACCAAGGTGGTAAGAGATGTGTTGATAAGAGGAAGGCGACAGAGATGGAGGTGGATACATTACAAATGCGAGATGAACCAGACATTCAGGCGGCAGAGGAATAAGAGGAGGTAATTGTTAATAATGAATATCCGGAGCAGAAAATAAAAATTGGGAAACAGTTGGGAAAGGATGAGCGGGATAAGTTGGTTGATTTTTTGCGGGATAGTATTGATGTGTTCGCCTGGAAACCTGAGGACATGTGCGGCATAGATGAGAATGTCGCCCTACATTGCTTAAATGCTGATCCAAATGTGGAGCCCTACAAACAAAAGGTGAGGTATCTTTCTGCGGAAAAGGAGAAGGCGGTAATTGGAGAGGTGGAGAAACTATTGAAGGCGGGAATTATAGAAGAGATTACTTATCCAATTTGGCTAGCTTGCCCTGTTATGGTGTTAAAGGCAGATAAGAAATGGAGGATGTGTATAGATTTTACCGACTTGAATACGGCTTGTCCCAAGGATTGTTATCCTTTGCCGAAAATTGATAGATTGGTTGATTCCATTGCGGGGCATAAAGTGTTTAGTTTTATTGATGCGTATTCGGGATACCATCAAATCAAGATGCTGGAGGAGGACAAGGCCAAAACAGCGTTTAGAACCCCCATTGGTAATTTTTGCTACAAGATGATGCCTTTTGGCCTAAAGAATGCTGGGGCGACGTATCAAAGGATGGTCAATAAGGTGTTTAAATCGCAAATTGGGAGGAACGTTGAAGCCTACATTGATGATATGGTGATTAAGACTAAGGGGGAGGATCATTTGGTGGATCTCGCTGAGACCTTTGAGAATTTAAGGAAAAATTCAATGAAGCTGAACCCAAGTAAGTGTACTTTTGGTGTGACAGCGGGAAAGTTCTTGGGATTCCTAGTAAACCGCCGCGGCATAGAAGCCAATCCAGAGAAGATCCAAGCTTTAATAGATATGAAGTCGCCCAGAACGATCCAAGAGATTCAAAGGCTGAATGGTAGAGTGATAGCATTGGGGCGATTTGTGTCGCGGTCGGCGAAAAAGTGTTTGCCATTCTTCAAGGTGTTGAAAGGGGACCAGAAATTCTCTTGGGATGATAAGTGCGAAGAAGCGTTTCAGAAGATGAAGGAATATTTGGGAAAGCCGCCCATCCTATGTAGCCCTGAGGAAGGTGACCATTTGTATGTCTATCTGGCGGCCTCTGATCTCGCAGTTGCGGCGGTATTAATAAAGGAAGATGGCGGCATACAGAAGTCGGTGTATTATGTGTCAAAGGCGTTAAGTGAAGTGGAGGCAAGGTACTTCAATGCAGAAAAGTTAGCCTATGCCCTGGTGATCGCTACTCGGAAGTTGAGAGCTTATTTTCTGTCTCATCCTGTCACCGTATTAACCAATGCTCCTTTGAGGAGAATTTTGCAACAGCCTGATTCAGCGGGAAGGCTCCTTAAATGGTCGATTGAATTGACAGAATTTGATATTCAGTACGAGGCGAGAAAGGCCATAAAGGCGCAAGCCCTGGCGGATTTTTTACTTGAAACTTCATTCACTCATGAGAGAGGAGATTGAAACTCAGGGGGCTAAGAAACGGAAAGCAAAGTCGCAAGATCCTGAAGTTGAGGAAGAGCGAGAAAGACCATAGGGATGTTGGGAGTTATATGTCGATGAGTCTTCCGCCAAAGACAAAGGAGGAGCTGGAATATCGTTGAGTTCACCAGAGAAAGATTGTACATACGAGAAAGCCTTAAGATTCAAGTTCAATATGTCGAACAATCAAGCAGAATATGAAGCACTGGTGGCGGGATTGGAGTTGTGCCGGGATATAGGGATTAAGCAAGTAATAGCCCACTCTGATTCCCAATTAATTGTTAACCAGGTGAAGGGCAGATATGGGGTGGCAAATCAAACTTTGGCAAAGTATTGCAATATGGCAAGACAGATTTTGCAAAGTTTCAGTTACTGGGAGTTAGTGCAGATTGATAGAGAGAAGAATGAACGTGCCGACATGTTGAGCAAAGCCGCCTGCGATAAAATAGAAGAGTTGCCCAAAAAGATTGTGGTGGAGTTTGTTGAAGAGCCGGCATATGATAGGCCGCTGATAATGGAGGTCGAAGTGGGCGAAAAAGATTGGGTTAGCGAGATGAAGGATTATCTGGAAAGGGAAGAACTGCCCCAAGAGGAAGATAGGGCGAAGATTGTTAAGAAAATGTCGCCAAGATTCACTGTGCAGGATGGGATTTTGTATCGCAAATCTTTCTCGCGACCTTTGATGAGATGTGTGGGGCCGGGCAAAGTTGATAATGTTTTATTTGAAGTACATGAAGGAGTTTATGGCGGCCATCCAGGGGCAAGAACATTGGCCAATAAAATAATGTTCCATGGATATTATTGGCCAACATTGAAGAAAGATGCGGAAGAGTATGTCAGGAGATGTGATCAGTGCCAGCGACACGCCAATATCCCTAGGCAGCCCGCCACAGAGCGGACGCCTATTGTAGCGGCCTGGCCCTTTGATATGAGGGGGATTGATCTAATAGGGCCTTTTCCCAAAGCCAAAGGAGGGGCTCAAATGGTGGTGGTAGCTGTGGATTATTTCACTAAGTGGACAGAGGCAAGGGCATTAACTTCTATCACTGAGGATCAGATAATTAGATTTGTTACGGAGGAGATTCTTTGTCGCCATGGAATGCTGCGAGCTATCATTTCTGACCATGGGCCGCAATTCAGAAAGAAGTTTCATGGTTTTTGCTCGAATTTGAATATCAAACATTGGCAGTCCGCAGTTTATAGGTCGCAGTGTAATGGGCAAGTGGAAGCCGCCAACAAACAAGTCCTGGAAATTTTGTGCAAGAACATAGAGAAAAGGGGAGGGGCTTGGTTGGAAGAATTGTCTACGGCCTTGTGGTATGTCAGAACGACGGTGAAGGGATCAACGGGCGAGACAGCGTTTGCATTGCCTTACGGGCTCAAGCAATGGGCTCCCACTCGAGAGATGGGTTTGCCTACACATAGGGTGACCTATTATGACGAAGTCTTGAACGGCGACAGAAGATGCCGCGAGTTAGATCTGAGAGATGAGAAGAGGCTTAGGGCGAGAATGAGGATGATCAATTAAAAGCAGAGGATGAAGGCCCAGCACGACAAAAGGGTGAACAAAAGATCATTCAGTGTAGGAGATTGGGTGTTGAGGAGCCGCGAGGTCAAGGGTGCCACGGCGGGATTTGCAAAGCTAAATCCAAAGTGGGAGGGCCCCTTTCAGATTACCAAAATTGTGCGAGAATGAACGTATCATTTGAAGGAAGAGGGCGGCAAAGATGTCCCAAACGCTTGGAGTGTAGATCACCTCAAAAAGTATTATCATTGAAGAGATAAGGGTAACTTGTCTATTTAAAATTATTCTTATTAAAGTCTTTTTCATAGTAATTTAGATGAATCTATGAAATTTTCAATCTTGAATGAAAGTTATATATGTCTTGAAAACTTTGAATGAAATGAAAGTATCTTGAATAGAAGATATATATGTTTTGAACATGTTTTAAATATATTTTGAATATAATGAAAGTATGAAATTTTATGACTCAAATTTATCTCGTTTAGATTAAATTCTGTTTCATAATAATGTTTATATGATTAGTCGCCAAAAGCATTATAAGTAAATCGCTTGGAGTAAAGTTGCCTAAAGACAACTTTACTTTTTCGATGGGAGTATAAGTATATGGTGTTATTTCGCCAAAGATAAGAAGGTAAAAGGTTTTTGATGAATTATCAAAACAAATTGCAAGTCGCATGAAGTTGTATAAAAATGAGAGTCTACGGACTATAAAAATGAGAGTCCACGGACTATAAAAATGAGAGTCTACGGACTATAAAAATAAAAGTCTCCGGACTATAAAAGAGAAAGTCTCATCTCGCCTGAATGGCATGTATATGGATGCGACTATAAACATGAAAGTCCCATCTTGCCTGAATGGCATGTATATGGATGCGTCTATAAACATGAAAGTCCCATCTCGCCTGAATGGCATGTATATGGATGCGACTATAAACATGAAAGTCCCATCTCGCCTGAATGGCATGTATATGGATGCGACTATAAACATGAAAGTCTGAGGACTATAAACATGAAAGTCCCATCTCGCCTGAATGGCATGTATATGGATGCGACTATAAACGAGAAAGTCTATACCGACTATAAACGAGAAAGTCTAAACCGACTATAAACGAGGAAGGAACATCTCGCCTAAATGGCATGAAAAGATGTTGCTCAAGGAAAAGAGGCCCATCTCGCCTGAATGGCATGTAAAGATGCGGCATGCGTGAAAGAAAGCACATCTCGCCTTAATGGCATGAAAAGATGTCGCTAAAAGGAAGAGATATCTATCTCGCCGGAATGATATGAAAAGAGGTGGTTCAAGGAAAGATATGAAGGCAAAAAGAAGGAAATTTTTCTAAGTAAGAATCATTAAAAAAGCAAGGAAGGATCAAAAGAGAAACAAGGATCAATGATAATATGAGTCGCGTTCCATGCACTATAAGTAAAGTCGCCTAAAGACGACTTCACTTTTTTTATGGGAGTATAAGTATGGGGTTCCTGTTATGCAAAATGGTGATTTTTGATGAATTATCAAAACAAAGTAGTAAAAGTAAGATAAGAATGATGAAACTAGCAAGTAGAGCACAAAGATAAAAAGGCAAGCTCGAAAGTCGCGAATATTACATTGTTTTAAGGCACACAGGCCCAAATAAAGAAAGCAAGTTGTTTTTAGCCACCAAGGCAAGTTACAAAAGTTGATCAAAAGAAGATAAGTACTAAAGCAAAATCAAGTTGAAGCATTTGATTCATCAGTTATGGGATCATCTGATGGTGCGAGTTGAGAAGAGCTGGAAGCCGCCAACGCGAGATTCTTAGCGGCATCCAAGATTTTGTGCTTAAGTTCAAGTTGATCACCCCACAAAGCCATGACATTGGGAACTTGAATAGGCGCGGGATTCCAAGGAGCTTTGCCCAATAATGCATCTTCTTCGGCCAAATCTATAAGTTCATCGTCGGGAAAAGGGACCAAGGAATGACCACGGCGGCAAACCTCGCTGAAAATCGGCTCTGATCCCCATTTGGCAAGTCGCTCAATTGTAATGGCGGGAATTTCAGATGCATCAGAAGCGCGCCGCATAACCTCGAAGAGAGGTTTGATCACCAATATCGATAAGATCTTGTTTGAGCTCGCCACGCTCGGCATTAAGAGAAGTGATTTCGGCAATTTTCCCCGCCATCTCTTCCCGCAGCTTAGCTATCTCGCCTCGGAAAAATTTAGTATCGCCGGCATGAGTCTTCTTTAAAGTCTCATGCTCGCCGTAAGCTCGCGCATTCTCCTCGACTGCACTAAGCTCACCCGTAGCATCGTCGAGATTTACTTTGGCGCATTGGAGTCTCGCCTGAGCGGCCCGTGAGCCGATCCTGGGAAGTGGTCAAGTCAGCTTTTAATTTATCTCGCTCTCCCTCCAAATTGGTGATAGTTGCATCTCGCCTCCCCACTCGGCCGCGGAGGACCTCTTTGTCTTTCCGCAAGATTTGATTGGCGTTTTCCAGTTGTTGCACATCTCTGTTAAGCCGGTGGTTCTTATCGTTGATGCCAATAATCGAAGCCCCAAGCTAAATGAAAAAGTTAAGTCAAAGGTCAAAATGAGCAAAATAACAATTAGTTGAGAAATGGAAGAGCGACATACCATTGAAAAGTGAATCCCGACTTGGCAAGCGGTATGGTCTATGTCCATATTTGTTACTCGTTGAACCTGGATTGGATCACTAGCGCGAATCAGAGCTGAACTACCAATCAACCACTCATCAACACCGCGAAATTCATTGATCAACCCCTTCAGGCGAGGGACTTTGGCGGCTTCCTGGCACAATGCATAGAGCCCTTCAAAGTTGGTAGGTTTTTCAAAGTTTTCTTGAAGCCAGCTGGGGGTAGGAAGAGCAGAAGAAGCACTTGGGTCACGAGGAGTTGAAGGCGAGTTAGAAGTATTGGTCAAATCGCAAATCTCAAGTTCGCGAGAGGGAGGAGCTTCATTTTTAGCGGGCTCTATAGCGTTTTCCGTAGGAGCAGGAGGGTCAATTTAACAGGTCGAAGGGAGCACCCTCAACAGCTGTCGCAATGGCATCATTGGGTCTGGACGATGTTTGGCGGATATTGCCTTCAATGGGAGGAATGGATTGGGTAGGAGAAGGAACTTGAGTAGATGAAGGAACCCAGTAACAAATCGGCTCCGGGATAGCCTCTGGAGCGTATGAGCGACAATGGATGAAACTGCCGCGATCTCTTGTCGCTTTGCTCGATATATCCGGATTAGTAGGTTTAGCTTGGCTTGAGGAACCTTGGGTTTTCTCCAAGGCAATCTCTTCCGTATCTTTTACGTCGCGGATAACGGCAAAGCGGGCAGTCACGGAAGGAGGCCAAGAGTCGCGTCATGGCACCGGCAAGTCTTTTCCTCCTTTTTTGTCGTTGTCCAGGTCATGAAGTTGGCGACTTTCCATTGATTTAGCTTCGATGATCTCAAAAACAAAGGAAAAGAAAGTTAAGAGTTAGAGTAATGCGAACATAAACCAAATTGAAAAAAGAGTAAGGTTAAAGAAAGTACATACAAAGAACAGTATTCATGGCGGAACAATGACGAGTACCCTTGCACGATTGGCACTTATAAGCATATTTATTATCTGTATGATGCTCCCATCCATCGAAGTAAACATGACTTATTGAAACCCGCGGCGGGACGAGAGGTAAGTTGTCGGCGATTCCAACTTGGTCAAGTAATTCTCTATTTCGCGTAATACCCTCACAGAAATAAGAGGTTGGGGTGTATCAGCGGGAGAATCTGCAGGAAGGGCAACTAAAGCACGAATAGCGGCAATAAGGGCATTGTCGCCAACGACTGAAGCATCCTTAGTTTCAACTTGGGGTTTAATAGGGTGGAGATCAGCGGGATGAGACCACCCCACGCGAGAAACAACGAAGAGTGGGTCGCTCAACCATTCATGAACTTTGACAGGCAAAGGAGTAAGGACTTTGGGGCCTCGTTGGTATTGAAGGGAAAGGCGGGTTTCTTCTGTCCCGTCAGCAAGTTTGTTGGTTTGTTTATATCCTTTGAATAAAGTGACTAAGGTCAGAACAGCCGGTTCTTTTCGTAAGGCGCGACAGACGGCAATGAAGGTGGTAATTATCCTTATGGCATCGGGATGAATCTCAGCTTATCATGGCTTGGGCTTTATACAAAACTTCACAAAGAAAAGGATCAAGAGGAATCCTAAGTCCAGCTTTTAAGTTGTGAAGGAAAACAACTATGCCGCCTCGCATTTCCTCGATGGGCGAGGGAAGTGTTTCCTTGATAATCAGAAATATGGTAGATGGAATGGTCAATATGGTAAAGAGTGTGCCAAGTGGTGATGGGGTTAGGAATGAGAGAACTGGTATCAGGAGTGAGAGAGGATCCCGCCTCAGTGTGAGCGGGATTGGTAAAAAGATTACCTTCAACTACGTTTAGACTTTGAACCCCCGTTGAAGGGTGATTGCTGGATGTCGCGGCAGGAGAAGATGTCACTTGATCGGCCATCTCGCTGGAATCACTGGAAGAAGAAGAAGAAGAAGAAAGGACAGATTTATAATGCATCCTACGTTTGGAAAAAGGGCCAGCGACACAGTGAGATTCAGATGAGTCGCTTAAGTTTGGGTCATACTTATCTTTGATAAATCGGACCAATTCTCTGTGGGGAAGTAAAAATATGGGACATAGGGGCTGAAAGGGGAAGAAAGAAGCGGCCTTGAATCTCGAGAGAGTCAATGACGGAGGGATCTACCCAGTTCTCAACCAGCAACCTAACTATGTCGGTCTTGGGCAATCTCGCCCAAGTAGTTCGCAGGCGCCTGTATAAGCCGCCTATAAGCCGCCTGAGACCTGACACCTACCATATCTAACCCGCCTAGAGCAATCCTTATATCTCGCCATGAAGGGTAATTTGGGAACAAAGTTGAAAGGACGAACTAAGGGAATAACAAGATTCAAATAATTGGGCAAAAATGAAAGATCAAAGTATGAGGGTTTAAAGAATATGAAGGGTTTTGGGAAAAATTACCTGGTAAAAATGAAGAACGGCCGGAGAAGACGAAGAATCGCCGGAGAATGTGAACGGATTTCTGAGAAACCAAGGAAAAGGGGCTCCAAAATCAACTTCAAATAGCAAGTAATGAACGGAAGGAGATTTGGGAATCAATTTTATGGTCAAATATGAAAAAGAACGGTGAAAAAGTGAGTGAGGTTCGTCGGAGTCAAAGTTGAAGTTCGCCAGAATTTGGGGGTGATAGAGCAAGAGAGCAAAGAGTAGAAAAGGGTAATTGTGAAAGGAAAATGGGTATTTATATGAGAAAGGAATTTGGGGAACTGATTGATGTGACGGTTGAGGTGAAAATTTTAAATTTCCCCCTCACAATTTGGCACGATTCCCAAATGACGACACACTAAATTTTGGGGTTTCGCCAGGAAGGTGACACGTGTTCAGATAGGGATTACCAGCATTCAGGCTTCTTGTAGAAGGAATCGTGTGTCGCAGAATAGCGAGGCGGTGAACCTCAAGTTTTTGGCGAGACCATAAATGAATCTCGCCTCAAACTTAGGGGCTTCTGATGCTGCCCAAAAATAATGGTTGGGCTTGGACCAAGGTCAACAGCGGGAAATGATCAAGTAGGCCCAAAGCGAGTCAAGGCCCAAGAAGAATATAGGGATAAAGGTAGCCCAGTTGGGGTTCGCGGGAAATTGTGTCGAGAGGTGTCACGCTAAGTTCAATGAAAAGGGAGCTCGAGGTAGTGACAGCGAGATAATGTGAGGATAATGGCGAGATATTGGTTGATGGACGGCGAGATAATAAGGTAATTTGGCAAGACAATGATAAGAGATGAGAGGCAAGATATCAGAATAAGGTGACAGGAAATTCGGTTAAGCTATATCCGGCGAGAAACAGATTTTAGTGGGAGCGGTATATAAGAGGCGGCATATAAATATCTATGAAATGGGACCCACTAGACGGTTATGCATTGGGAAATGTAGGATGTGTCGGAGATAAAGCGTCACATGCTTTAGGTTTATTCTTTTTGTTAGCCAATAGAATGACGACACGTGGAATGAGGCATGGAACGTGAGGACAACACGTGAGAGGCACGAGAGAAGGAGTATATATATGAGGGATAGTCTTCATTGGCAAGGTACGTTCAATACACACACGAAAACACCTTTCCATTTCCTGAGATTTCCTTAAGAAAGTTACTTATCCTCACGCCGGAGGGGCTTACGCCGGAGTCGCCCCCGGATTAGTTCATTGTTTGTGGTTGTGCAGACTAGAAGAAGGAGTCGGAGATATCGCCGATTGATTACAACGGTCGTGGTGCTGTTTGAGGAAAATCCTAGCATCACCACCATTCTTCTTCAATTATTTTCCCCCATTCTCCTCCTACCGACCACCACCACCATTCTTACTCCTCCACTCCTCAAATCCATGGGAGTTTTCAACCACCGGTGTCCCCAACTTCTTTCCTTTATTACTACCGCCATACAATCCAACTCACTCATGAACACATTCCTTTCAGCAACGGCAACTCAACCAAATTACTCTCGCTGCCCTTTTCCTCCTCCAACTCATCAAACCTCTCAATTCCAATCTTATTCACTGTTTGACGGAGGCTAGTCAATATCATCAAAGTTCTTCATAATTTTCAAGTCATAAAATTTGGTTATCAATAATATTGTAATATTTGACCCCAGTTACTAATTTTTGGTGTTCTGGGATCTGCTCACTCCATCTTCTTTGTTAAAGAAATTGCAGGAAATTGATTTTACTAAATTTCAGGGAAGTGTGTATGGTTGCTTACGGAAATCAGCTTTGACACGAGTGGCAAGAGCACTTGAAGTATTACAGAAATTTGAAGTACAAACATTCAACAATATTGATCACAACAAATTTATGGTTTGAAACTTCATAATAATGGACATTAATTATCTGGACTCTTTCTGGGCACAGAGCTTTGATGGAAACATTGGACATAAATACTTTTTTGGATACATTAAATCACGAAAGCCTAATGTGGCTGTGAGAGAAAATGTATTAGGACCCTCTGCTTCACAAGTCCAAACCAACATGGCCATTTCCAAGACTATTGCGATCAAGTTTATATGCCAGGTCTAAAGTAGATTGTTCTATTTATTACTCCGTATTTAGACCCCAAATGATTTCAAACTACAGAGTAATAAACATGATAAAATAAAATAAAGTGAAACAAATAGAAATGGCCTCCAACTGAACATCTAATGCATCTATAATAACACCAGATGTTGAAGATTTGGTTATTCTTTGCTAATAACAAGACCAAGGAATTCTGAAATGGTGTCTTTGACTAATTGATGAATGATGATGATATCAAATTTAGATGTCAACTAAACCGTAGAATTTAGTCAGGTCTCAAATACAATCAAATGAATGCATGCATCACTTTATGATGTGAAAGTGCGTAGGGAACTTTTTCCTGAAAAACCATTCGGAAGAAGCAAAACTCGAAGCAGAAAGACGACAGGAAGTAGTAGAAAGATCTATAGAAGCACTAAAGTGATCATATAGATGATTCACTAACAACATATTCCTACCTCCGTCCCAAAAAGAATGTCCATTTTTGTTCTTAATCCCACAATGAATCTCGATTTGTGTAATTGATCAAGAACAAAAATGGACATTCATTTTGAGCCGAAGGTCGTACTCAATAAATTAATTACTTCAGCCATAATAAATCTGAGTGCAAAAGCTTAAGCAAACTATGATGGTCATAAATATATACTCCCTCCGTCCCATTTAAACCTTCACCATTTTGAAGATGGCACAAGAATTAAGAAAAAAGTTAGTGGAGTAAGTGTTGTGAGTATGAAAAGTGAGATTGGAGAGAGAAAGTAGGGTAGGAAATAGTGAGTTGATTGGTGTTGTGAGTATAAAAGTAAAGTAGGAGAGAGAATTAGTGGGTGGAATAATAATATAAAATGTCCATTTTAGGAAAGATGAAGCTTTTAACGGGACACCCATTTTGGCAAAAGGTGAAGCTTCAAATGGGACGGAGGGAGTATATATTAATTGGGATCGAGTCCTGTATTCCCTGAAGCCCTGGCCGCTCGGTTGGTGCAAACCCCCGAAAACCTACAAGTCAAAGGCCTTTCTAAACCACACATGAGACCTACTGAGTGAACTTAGCCTCTGAGAACCCTTTCGACACAAGTAGCTACCTTGACCGAAGGGTGTCCTAGCTCAGAAGAAGTGACCCCTACGGAAACTGAAAAGTATAGGAAAGGGAGAGGCGAGTTCAAAGTAGTGGGTCTAAGAGACATCGAAGGTAATATAAAGACCATCGGATCTAAGCCGACGCTAAGCGCTTAGTGCTATTTATAGAAGGAAGGTTCATTGGATTGGTTTCGCAACTTCACGAACCAGTCTAACCTACGCTGAATATTCGCAGCTCCTTACCTATTGTTTATGCTTGCAGCAGTAGGTTTGCACGGTAAGAATAGTACCGTATTTATAATGAAAGCAAAGGCACTTCTGCTTTATCTTGCAAAGGAGGTTATGATAATACAAAACCTTTAGGGTGTGTTTAAGAAAGTGCTAATTGACCCTCAAGGGAAGTCGTTGTAAATCCATATAACTCTCATTCTTACGTCAGTTATTCTCGCAGTTCTGATAAGATTAGGACCGCCACTTCACTTCTCTGTAAGCATGGTTCTTGCCCCCCTCTCTCCCCCCTTGAGCTCGTCCATTCGTTGGGTGATCCCTTGCTCTCACGTTCGACTGTTTGCCCGTCATTTAGGCCTTTAGGGAATCCGATGAGGAAGAACCAATATACGTACTCAAAGACGCATTCTCATGCATTCATGAGCACTTGGTCCCTTTTTTCCACCTCTGAAGGATGAAGGGCGTATACAGCAAAATAAGCGTCGAAGGGCTCATCCTGGGTTGCTGAAGAGTCGTCTGACTGCTCGGTGACCGAATCAGAGAGGTTTTTACCGCTTTGAGTTCACAAGGTAATAAATTAATGTTTCATTTTTGTTCTAACATGAACTCAGACATTAAGTTTAGAGGCTTAAAACTAAAGTTTAGGACCTACCACGTGTGGTTACCTATTGGATGATTTTTAAGTGGCATAAATCCACTTATTTTCACATTATACCATGGAATTAGGAACCTGATCGTTCATGAGACCCTTCGGCTCTCATTCACTCAACTTTCGTTGGAAAAACCAACGCAAATATCATATTTCACCAAAGAAGAAAGAAGAATCTTCCAAGCGGGCAAAGACAGAAATTTCCATGAGATTCATTCCTAATATATATATATACACACTTCTCATATCCATTAAAATAAAATAAAAAATCTGATTTTGCTCGATATAAACTCAGAAAATATATACATTCAAAGATCAGAACAGAAAAACATTTTCAACATATTAAACCAAACCTCATTAAGTGGAAGCAGCCATAATCGCTCTCTGCAATTCACTCTCCACATCACTTGTCGAACTCCCATTCTTCTTCAATTCTTTTCGCCCATTCTCCTCCCCACCGCCACCATTCTTACTCCTCCGCTCCTCAAATCCACCAGATTTTTCAACCGCCGACGGCCCCGACTTCTTCCCACCATTACTAACTCCATACAATCCATAACAATGATTATTAATATTCCTCACTGAATTCCCCAATCTCACTTCCTCCAACTTATTCTTCATCTCCATATTCTCCTTCTTCAAGCCATCCAATTCTTTCTTCATCCAAGAACACAGTCCTTTCATCATTTCCAACTCGGTCAAATTACTCTTGTTGCCCTTGTCCTTCACCCCCTTTTCCTCTTTCACCTCATCAATTCTCTCAATCCCAATCTTATTCACTCTCAAATATGGCAACTGCTTACCATAATTCCCAGGCACATTAACCCCCCACCTCAAATTCAGAGCCACCCCCTTCGTAATTGGTAATTCAGTCTTCGCCATCACCAAAATACCCGAAAAGATCGAATCTTTGGCTGTAACAGACTCCATAGTCAAGTCCTTAAACCCCACAGGCCTCTCCAAGGGCACAAATCCAAATGAACCCACATCAGAATTGGGCTTAGGGTTAGGATTAGGATTGGAAACAGTTGTTTTATGGAAAGAGAAGGAACCAAATTGGGGTTTGAATTGAAGAGAGAAAGTAGGGTTAGGGTTATAATTATTAGGTGAAAATGAGAAATTCGCAGAGATTATAAGAGGGGAATTGTTCGGTGAACCATAGAGATTGACGCCGGACTTGAGAGTGAGAGTAAGAGGCGTCGCCGTGGATGCTCCAGTGGCGGTGGTGGTGGTAGTGGTGGGGTTGTAGGAGAGTTGGAGGGAAGGGGCGGAGGGGAAATTGGTGCGGAGAGAGAGTGAGAGGTTTGAAGGGTTATCAGTGGCGGAGAAGGCGGAGAGGAAAGGGAGGCCGAAGACTGTAATGGGGATTTTGGCACGGAGGAGTATTGGGGCTTGGGTGGCAGCGCCGGTGGTGTTATGGTGGTGTTGCTGATCTTGTAGATTTAAAGAGAGCTTCATCTTCTTCTTTTCTTTCTGTCACACAGATACACAGTAGATCTTGTAGGAGGATGATTTCAATTTCAAGAGGGTTTATTATGATTCTTGAAAATCTGAGTTCTCACATAGTAAGAGGTGTTTCTGTGTGAAATAGAGGAAGGGTTGAGGGGTTTTGATTGGGAAAGATAAGAATTAAGAGGTGTTTAGGCAGCGTAAGAGAAATGAATAATATAATGATAACAAAAATTTGCTTACAAAATTTTTGATATAATAATTTTATTGACATTTTTAATTATAGCGTAGCGGGTAAACTATTGATATAATCAATAATATATACTTCTTCCGTCCCGTTCGCAAGGACACAAATTTTCTTTTTGGGCGTTGTGAGTACCCCGATCCGAACTCAAGTTTTGGATTCAATTTAATTAAATTTGGGCTTACACAAATTGCTAAGAAGCAATTAGAGTCCAAAAATCCCAGCAACCCACCAATCCATTGGGCCGCACCACTTGGCCCATTATGGCCAAAAGATGTACGCCGTCGTTCGACAAGGGACACTAAGTGCGGTTTAACCGCCATGTCGTGCGACATAAGAAGTTTCAGCAAATTTCACCAATTCATTGGGCTCGCAGCCACTCGGCCCATTATGGCTAAAAGATGTACGCTGTCGTCCGACAAGGGACACTAAGGCGGTTTAACCGCCATGCCGTGCGACATAAGAAGCCCCATCGTGATGCCTATAAATAGAAGGCATGGCCGATCATTTTAGAGGAGGCAAGGAAGAGAGCCAAAGCGAGGGTCAAAACTCGAGAGTAATATCGCAAAATAGGGGAAACTCTTGTCAAATAGTAGCCCTCCCTCTCTCTCACACACACACACTCACCTCCTTCCTCACACACACACACACTTCAAGGTCAAGACTCCAAGAAGCTTCCTTTCGTGGTGATTGAAGGGGTAGACACCATACTATTGGTGATTCTACTTCATGGACTACAATAGGTAGACACTAAACCTCTCTCTCCCTTTAAATAAAGTCTTTAAATATACCTTGCATGCATACTTGCTCTCTTACCATGTAGAAATTGGGATTTTGCATGACAAAGGTGGTGGAGAAGTGAATCTTCAATATTCACTTCTCCCCACCTCGATCTGGACATTCGGTGGTACACACACCAATAAAGTTTCAATCTTTGCCTAGCTACATTGGGTTAGGAAGTGATGGCTACTTCAAAGTGGCCATAAACGTGTGATTTATCACATTTGGTCACTAAAGCCATGTGATCTTCCCATAATACCCATATTATAGTATTATATTACCGTCTACAAATAATAAATATGCTTGGTTTGCTTGGGAAACAAAGGAGGAACCAAACAGATCAAGGGCACCGAAACAGCTCCCCATGTCGTGCGACATAAGTCTCCATGGAGACCCCTGTGTCATACGACATGGGACTCCCGTAAGGCTGCAAAGCCATTCTTGGACTTCGTAACCGCTAGGCCTATCCCTTTGTGACTCAAAGCCTACCTAAGCATCTTCTCGGCTCATAAGCCACTATTTGGGGTGCCTAAACTCGCCTGACGCAACCCACTTGACGGAAGAGGATCACCATATGACATAGAAGACTTCAAAAGACTCTATGTCATGTGACATCCGTGTCGACAAAGCTTATCGTGACTTTGTCCACTCCCATCAACCCCAAACTGGGTTCTAGATCACTAAATAGTGTCCTAAATGAGCAAAATAATGTCTTTTTATTTCTCGAGTAGCTTTACCTCTGTAAGGGACAATCTGTCTCAAAACCTCTGCCTTGTGATAAAAGATATCACGTGTAAAAAGGGTGCGGCCCCCTTATCATGGCTCGCAAGTTGTATTCAGTTCCATACCATTAATGAAATCTAAGGCTTGCACACTTTACTTGTTGACACACATCGCACACACATTTTTTAATGTCCATATTTGTCCAAACGTTGATTGAAAGTCCCGAAAGGGGCGTGTTGGGTGAACTCTCTAGTTCTTCCCAACATGTAACCAGACTCCCGGACTCAAAATCTCTTAAAATTAGGTTTTTCAATGTTTTCCTCTAAAAACGGCGTGGCGACTCAAAAAGAAGAAATCATTCAATTTTTTCGGGCGAGCGTTCATTCAGGCGTCCCATTTAAAAAGGCATAATTTCAAAAAGGAAAGTTTTTATTATTAATATATTCTTCCTACCCCCACCCAATTAATCCTAATCCTATCCATTCCACTAATTAACCCAACCCAATTAATAAATTAACTCAACCCACTCCTAATTACTTACCCTAAACAAAACTCCATCTATTCTCTCTCTCTCTCTCTCTCTCTCTCTCTCTCTCTCTCTCTCTCTCTCTCTCTCTCTCTCTCTCTTCCCCTTGTATTTTCATCAGCGTATTCTCAAGAACCCTAAATCGCCATTTCTACCTCTCTCTATCATGGATTCTCCGTCACCACAAAATCCATTTCCCATGTCCATCGATTCGTCCTCTCTCTCTCTCTCTCTCTCTCTCTCTCCCCCTTTATTTTCATCAGCGCTGTCTCACTCCTTGGCGAACCCTAAATCGCCGTTTCTTCATCTCTCTATCATGGATTTTTCGTCACCACAAAATCCTTCTCCCATGTCCATCGATGAGTCCTCTCCTTGGCAACACCCTTACATTCTGCTTCCTCCATCCCTACCATTCACTGAATCGATTGATTTGGCGAACGATTATCCGTCGCCGTCGCCGCTGCCATCGCCATCGCTTGACCCATATCAGGCGTATTGCTATGCCGTTTGGCCATCGGAGGCGATGGTTACTTCCGATAGTGAATCTGAAATTCCTCGAGACACCGTTGTCAAGGAAACGAATTCGGGGGTTTCTGAAGAGGTGGAGAAGGAAGAAGATAGATGTGCTTCCCCGGGTTATTACGAGGCTTTCGTGAAGGATTACGAGCAGCGGATGAAAGAACCACCTGATTTCAGTTACAAAAGAGATGCAACAAACCCTAAATCAGAGGAGTCAAAGAAAGTTGATGACCATCATTTACGTGTGTTAATGGAATTGTACCTACCGTGGGTGCTTGTCACCGATCTAGACCCTTCAGAAAGTTCTTCGGAAACTCAAGACATTGGAAATAACTTGGCTCAGGTTATGTTTTCCTTCAAATTTTACTTGTTTTCTATGAATTTCATAATTTGAAGTTGGGATTTGTGATTGGGTGATTATGTGAAATGATGAAATGTTCTTTATGACTCCATGTGATGATATTATCTGAGTTTGCCTTGGTTTGGTCCAATTTTGATAAATGACAACAGACCTACCTTGGTTTTTATGTGTTCTATGATGATGCAAATCTGAGAACAGGGTGAGCATTGGTTTTTATGTGTTCTATTATGATGCAAATCTGAGAACCACCTGAGCATTGGTTTTTATGTGTTCTATTATGATGCAAATCTGAGAACCACCTGAGGATTGGTTTTTATGTGTTCTATGATGATGCAAATCTGAGAACCACCTGAGCATTGGTTTTTATGTGTTCTATGATGATGCAAATCTGAGAACCACCTGAGGATTGGTTTTTATGTGTTCTATGATGATGCAAATCTGAGAACCACCTGATCATTGGTTTTTATGTGTTCTATGATGATGTAAATCTGAGAACAAATTTTGTATGTGTTCTATGATGATGCAAATCTGAGAACATATTTTGCATTGGTTTTGGTGTGATTTTGAAGAGGTGAAATGATTTTTGGAATTGCTAAATAACAAGAGTTTTTTTGTACAAAATACCAAGTCTAGGATGAGCTTTCTTAATATGAAAGCACTGAGACTTTACAATCAAAATATAGTGATAAAATCACTAGCTAAGTGGATACTCTATGATGAACAAAAACTGAGAGTAGCTGATTGTTGTCTTCACATTGAATCAAAGAAGATGTTGTTCTTCCAATTGTGTCATTATGCCTTCAAAACCATCTCCATCACCTACCTGCAACATGTAGTGAACACATTCTCTTACTAGCCCAATTTCCACATTCAAATCTCTTTCGAGTCTCCCTTGTCTTTCCAATGCATCCTTGCCCAAATGAGACAATGGAAAGCTGTTGTGCCCTCTTGCTTTCATCATGGATATCATAACATTTTGCAATGAAAGGAATAATTTGTTGAGTGTCTTATGAGATAATTTTGCATAGGCTTCTAAAACTTCCTTCACTAGGTCATCAACACTTTTGGAAGAAGTCTCTGTTTTAATTGCATCCAATGAAGCAAACCATCCTAGATCATTGATGTTTGTATCTAGAAAGTTGGGGGGGTTGAAATCTTAGTTGTATGTCAAATCCATCTGTAGTTGCTGCTTCTCTAAACTCTGGGTCATCGTTCTTGATATGGGGTGGTGCATTATCCCATTGAATGATAATATTTTTACTTGCATTTGGTGGCCACCTAGCCTTGATTGCAGGGATTACCTACATTCAGTAGATGATTTCAGTAGTTGATTGCATGGATTAATAACACTCAGTAGCTGATTGCATGGATTAATCACATTCAGTAGCTGATTTCAGTTCGTGGATGGATGAATCACATTCAGTAGCTGATTTCAGTAGCTGATTGCATGGATTAATCACATTCAGTAGCTGATTTCAGTAGCTGTTGCATGGATTAATCACATTCAGTAGCTTATTTCAGTTGCTGATAGCTTCCATTAATAACATTCAGTAGCTGATTTCAGCAGCTGATTGTATCATGAAAGCTGAATAATAAATGTAACAATAAAAGAAATCTTACTTGGTTGATCAACATTAGCTTTGTGACTGACTTGTTGATTGATTCTAATGGTTTGGTCACTAGTGTACCATCTGCCCTATCCTACTGTTTCTTCTTGCTGGCTCTGTTTTTGTAAAAGGTCACATGCCTATTTTGCCATCAAATAGCAACTCCCCATTACTATCATATTGTGGCCTACTTACACAACAAAAAAACATGACTTTGGTGATGAATCTTTTGCTTTGACATGATATGTAAGGCTCTATTTCACCAGGCAGAATATAAGACCTTGTTTTACATTTTGTCATGAGAAACCACTTCTCATCTGCATGAATAACATTATCCATGCTTTTGAACTTTGTTGTTCCTGCTTGTACATCATATTTTAGAGCTGTCAGGCAGAATTTCAGCCTTGTTAAAAAAAATTCATCTGTTAAGGATGGTTTAATAGCATTTGTATGTGCTCTGATCACACCCTCCTTTTTCCATCTCCCAACCGTGCTTTTACTAACCCCCAAACCTTGTCCTAAATTTCGAATGGTATTTCTATTATGAAAATCAATTGTTTTCATTTTCTCAACATCCAGCTGTACTAATTTCTGCCTTATTACTCCTACTTTCTTTGATGATAGATGAACGGGCATACCTCTCCTCCTTTGCTCCTCGACTTGCTTCCAGATTTTGTAGATAGTTCTCCTATGCAACCCAAATTTTAAAGCAGCTTCTTTGATTTTGCCCTTTGAAAGCTTTCCACCTTCTAAACCTTCTATCAACATTTGAGCCAAGGAATTTTTGACCTCAGTTGACATGTTGGGTTTGTGCATTTTTTGGTTTGGCATTTTTTGGTATGTAAAGAAGATAGTATGTGGATAATATGTTTGCTAACTAGGACAATGTTAAATGTTTGGGTGTAATTATAGAAGGTGTTTAGGAATTTTGTAATTTTTTTCCCCACAAGGATTGTATTATTAATAGTTATTCTCAGTTTATGAAAGGAATGTATTATTACTGTACTATCAGTTTATAAACTGATACAAGTATTATCAGTTGGTGTTGGTCACATGGATTGGGCTTAATCTCACAAGGATTGGTCCTTCCAGTTTATTAGTATGATGATTCAAATTTTGGTGGGAAAAGTAACCTTTTTAATCATTGAGGTGACTTTTGTTAATTTTCCCTTAATTCAACCCCACTATCTATATTTCCTATTATATTTATTCATTTCTTAATTTCCGTGCTAGAAGGCAAAATTGCCCTTTCAAGCGGGACGGAGGGAGTATTGCTCAAGAGAAAACTATTTTTTTTTGTATTTCAACTAGTTCAAGTTTTACTTTTCATGATTAAATTAATTTTCTTACATTTTCATCCTTAACCTGCCGTTTTTTAAATTATGTCATTATTCCATCAGTCTGTCATCCAAAACTCTGTTAACACTAATTGAGCTGGCACCCGATTGTCACTTTTTATCCTGTATGGAATTAACTAATCAATTAAAATAATGGTGTGAAAGTTTATATTAAATAAATGGAGAAAAGTGTAAAATTTTAAATAAATTACTTAAACTGATTAAAATTACTTTATCTCACCAACCATGTAACACTCACCGACCACCTCATTGCACTCCCACCGCATTGCCACCACCATTACTACCGGCTAGCACCACTTTCCTAAAATGACAACAATATTTTTCAAGCACTCCCACTGGTTAAATTATTTATTTGATAATAATTAATTAATTAATAATGATTTTATTTTTTTCTTTTTATTAATAATTTATTTATTTCTTACTAATTATTTAAGCACTCATTTTTTTATCCCTAAAATTTAAATTTTTTAAAAAATATTTTTTTATAATCCTTCCCTTCCTTCAAACCATTTAGAAATCACCGTTACTACCACCACACCCACCATCACAACCACCACCGCACCAACATTGCCGCCACTACTATCAAGGCCAAATCACACCGCGGTCCCCATCCCTAGTATCACTACCAGCAACAAACATAACACATCAAAAATCACTACATATAGCTCGAATTCAAAACAATAATCTCACACGTGTCCACAAATTAAGAGAGAAGGAAAATGAAGATCAAGCCACAGACACCGTAAACATCACTTTCTGCCAAACATATCCAGATTTCGACTGTCATGACCACTATGTCAGCGACATTTTGTCACCTCAAAATTAAAGCCCCCAAGCAATGGACCAGGAAGATCCAGTCTTTTGCTGCCATAACGATCCCTATCATCCTCAGCCCTTTGGCCAATTGCACACAACAAAAGCTGGTGAATGATATATCCAAAATAATATGCTTTCTTTGTTTCACGATATTCCCCAACTCCAACATGAAGTAGCATTTCCTTTTGAAGATTAATCTCGCCTATTGGTCGTTTGAAGGCAAGTTGGCAAAGCCTAGACAGACAGTTGCACAATTCTCAATTATGGTAGTTACTCTTCTACCTATTTTCATCCCGAAAATTGAGCCCGATTCCTCTAGAACTTTACTCTTGCCAGAAATCAAGTAGATCCAGCTACAAAAATGAAATCACCTCTCAAAATCGACTTCACTTGCGCAAAATATAGCCTTACCGGAGTGGATGGAGTGTGGTGGTGGAGAGAGAAGGGGGAGGGGTGGGCGGAGATGAAGGGGTGAGGCTTAAAAGGCTATATTTTTGTGGATTTGTTGAGTTTTTTAGAGAGAGAGAGAAACAATCTAATTATTGTGAGAGAAATAGGGGAGGGGACGGGTTGTGCGGTGGGGGTTTTATTTTCAATTTACAACTTTATACCATTTATGATCATTAGAATAATATTTAGGATCTAAAGTTAATTATTTTACACTTTCACCCCTTAGTATTTCCCAATGAGCAATGCATTGTGTCAACTAAGCCAAAAATGTCATATCAACATGCCACATTAGCGGGTTAACGAAATTTTGGATGGTAGACTAAAAAGGATGACATAATCCAAAAAACGATAGGTGGAAGATTAAGGTAAAAAAAATAGTTTAAATACGAAAAGGAAAAACTTAAACTAGCTGAGGGTCGAAAAAGGTACCTTTCTCAGTAGAATAATGATGCATAACTTTTTAGGCCTTTTGTAAAAAAAAAAAAAATAGTTTTGGGCCTTTTGTAGATAATTTATAAAACTCATTCACATAGGGAGGTTAAGAAAAATGCATTTTGGTCCATTCCTTCGAGTTAATTTTATAAAAAAGCATTTTTTTTCTTATACATAAATAAATACTCCTTCCGTCCCGCCCGACTTAGGACGTTTAGGTTGGGCACGGGGATTAAGAAAAAAGTGTAAGTGGGTGGATGTTGTGAGTATGAAAAGTGATGTAGGTGAGAGAAAGTGGGGTAGGGAGTAATGAGTGAAAATTTGTTGTGAGTGTAAATGTGGGTCTCATTAATAAAGTACTTTCCATTTTGGGGTTGTCCTAAGTCGGATGGGACGCCCAAAATGAAAAAATGTCCTAAGTCGGGCGGGACGGAGGGAGTACAATTTTAGGTGAAATGTGTTCCCTTGTGTGAACACATGAATAGTATATTCCTTTACTTTTGACTACATGTGACTAGATCTCTTATACTTATACTGAATACAATTTTAACATTTTATGCTTAGCTAGTTGGACTTTTCTTTTAAAAAGTACTTCCTGTTAGGAATAAATAAATAAAATGGAAAGGCAGTCAATTTCACCTCCTCAACTCTCTTCAAGATCAAGTTCATCCACTTTGTAAATAGGACTTTTTGCATAGTCTATCTACTACATTGTTTTTAACTCCTGTAAACACTATATATACTCATCACTTGTGATCAATAAAATACACCATTCAATCATTTCTCGTATATGGTATCAGTCGTCCAAAAAGATCCAACCCATTCCAAAAGCTTCCGCCGCCACCAAACCCCAACTTGCTCTCGGCTAAACCCCACCAGCCGTTTCTCTCATCTCCTCCTCCGTAAACCCTAAACTTAATCTATCCTTTCCGCCGCACCGGCAACATTCGTCACTTCATTCTCAAAACCTTACTATTCTACCATGGCTACACATGACTATACAACCCAAACCCTAGTGCCGTTGGCCACCCACAACCCTACTTCAGGCTACCTAAATGGTAAGTGCCAATATTGCAATCGCAAGGGACATGTTACGTCCCAATGCAATCGATTCAAGAGGGATTATCCCACCGTTACTTTTCCCTCCATCCCACCATCTATACAACCCAACCCAATCGACATTCTGCCACCAACAATCACTTACCAAAATCCTAGGCAAAACCCTGGTCCTAGTCCCAACCCAACTTTAGAAAAATTCCAGCAAACTGATGTAGCCTCCACTGTGATCACATCGGCAGTCACACCAACCATTCAGAATCTCCACCCTCGCGTACACACTGCTACAGCCCCTTCTACCATCTTCACATCCTGGCTTGTGGATAGTGGGGCAACACACCACATCACCAACAACCTCTCAAACCTTACTCTTCATCGCCCATATCATGGTAATGATGGTGTAATCATAGGTGATGGCTCCTCTCTTCCCATCTCCAACATTGGTACGTTTACTCTTTCCAACCCCACTTTCACACTTCACTTTCATAATACCTTACATGTTCCTACCATCTCTAGAAATATCCTTTCCGTCTCACAATTTTGTAAGGATAATCATGCTATCATTGAATTCTCACCCTCATCCTTCACCATTAAATCAATCGCATCAAAACAACCTCTTCTTCATGGAATCATTGACCAAGGTGTCTACCTTTGGAACCCGACACAATCTCATGTCCCCACAAACACTTCCGCTTCCATTGAAGCACACCCTAGTACCACTACCTCTCTCCACCCGTGGCACCACAAACTAGGCCATCCCGCAACCCCTATAATTTCCATACTAAAACAATTTTCTCTACCTATCTCATCATAACCCTACTCCAATTTCAATGCCTGTGACATAAATAAAAGTCACAAATTACCTTTCTCTACTTCTTCTTACAAACCAATGCCCCTCTCGAAATTATCTTCTCAGATGTATGGACATCTCCTATACTATCACATGATAATTTCAAATACTACGTCATCTTTGTTGACCACCACACCAAATACACATGGTTATACCCTCTCAAAAACAAATTCGACACCTATGCCACCTTCACCCGCTTCAAAGCCCTTGCTGAATAATTCTTCAATCGTCCCATAATCCAAGTATTCTCAGATAATGGAGGGGAATACCTAAAACTCACTCCTTCTCTATTAAATAATGGCATTACCCACCTTACATCACCTCCCCACACTCCTGAACACAACGGCTATGCCGAACGTCATCATCGACACATTATTGAAACTGGCCTCACACTTCTTTCTCATGCTAACCTTCCACTCAACCTCTGGCCATTTGCCTTCACCACAACCACTTATCTCATCAATCGTATGCCTACAGTCACCCTAGATAATGATTCTCCCTATTTTTGCATATTTAAAACCCTACCCAATTATACAAAACTTCGCAGCTTTGGCTGCCTTTGTTATCCCTGGCTTCGGCCTTATAACCCCCACAAACTCGCACCCAAATCCGTTCCTTGCATCTTTGTAGGCTACTCCCCCACTCAGAGTGCCTACAATTGTCTTGACCCCTCAAGTTTTCGTGTCTACACCTCCAGACACGTTAAATTCGTAGAAACAGAATTTCCATACCCCTCCCTCTCTAAATCACCCCCTGATACCACCCTCCTAACTCCTTCTCAGTGGTGTCCTATCACCATTCCTCTTCTTCCCACTTCTCATCCCAACTCACCTGCTGATGCTACCACTAATGTAATCACACCAGCCCCTACACCAGCTCCCACACCAATTTTTCCTTTTATCCAGTCAACACAACCCATCCCTCCAAACGTACCATCCTCTTCCCAAACCATACAACAACCATCAGACACTACCTCGACCGTTCCCTCAACCTCCCATCCCTTGTCCCAAATACCTGCTGCTACTCCTGATGTACTCACACCAACACCTACACATGTTACTACTATACCTACTGGCGTTACCCAGGATGTTATCACACTCACACCCACACCACCTCAACTTCCGGTACGCACCATTGTCACTCGTTCCAAAAATAATATCGTAAAACCTAATCCCAAGTATGCTAATCTCACCACCCTCTCTTCTTCCACAAGCCTACCGACCACTACCAAACAAGCCCTCTCACAACCCCACTGGCGAGCTGTCATGCAGGAAGAATACACCGCTCTTCTCAAAAACAACACTTGGTCCCTTGTTCTCCCTTCTACTTCTCAAAACGTTGTCGGTTGCAAATGGGTCTTTCGAATTAAATACAATCCCGACAACACCATCCAAAAATATAAAGCTCGTCTTGTAGCAAAAGGCTTTCACCAACAACCCGGAGTTGATTACTCTGAAACCTTTAGTCCTGTTGTAAAACCTGTTACCGTCCGTCTCTTACTCTCATTTGCCCTTAGTCAAGGTTGGTCTCTTCGCCAACTTGACGTCAATAATGCATTCCTTCAAGGTATCTTATCTGAAACTGTTTTCATGTCTCAACCTCCTGGTTTCATTGACACATCCTCTCCCACCCATGTGTGTCAACTCACCAAGGCCATTTATGGTCTAAAACAAGCCCCTAGGGCGTGGTACACTGAGCTTAAAAACTATCTCCTCTCTTATGGCTTCACACCTTCTCTTGCCGATCCCTCTCTTTTCATCTACAATAAAAACTCTCATCATCTCTATCTTCTAGTCTATGTTGATGATATAATCATAACAGGTCCCTCTCCCACTTTTCTTTCCTCCTTTATCACTAGTCTTGCCACTAGATTTTCTCTTAAGGACCTTGGTAGGGGTGTAAATGAATCGAATCGAATCGAATATCATCGTATTCGATTCGTATTCGATTCGTATTCGAATATTAAAATCGATTCGTATTCGTATTCGATTCGTAATCGAATATTAAAATCGATTCGTATTCGATTCGAAATTAATATTCGAATTATTCGATTCGATTCGAGTATTCGATTTGAGGCCCAATACCCGGCCCAGCCCAATACCAAGCCCAACCCATTATTCGGCCCAGCCCAAACCTCAGCCTTGTGTGCAATGATTTGGCCGCCTGGGAGGATTAAACAAGCAGTAAAAAAAAAAAAAAAGCTTTTAAAATCAGTAAGGTGGGACTGAACTGAAGTTGAATAAACAAAAAATCCATGTCCAGCAAAAATAAACTTGCATCCAATCTCTCATGCATCTTATGATGAACTCAAACCAACAATATTCCAAAGAAATTCCCCATAACTGAAGACCAGAAAGAAGTAAAATATGCAAACTTGGTTAAACAGTTTATTGGATTCTTCTCCATCCAAATGCTCAGTAAGACTGTTATATCACACATACTGACACCCATAAACACTTATTTTCAAAAGGTCTATAAGGAGATTGTAATGGACAGAAATTTCGAGCCAACTTGAGAATGTCGTCCACTGTGAATTAACAAAAATCCACAAAAACAACCCCACTGTCATTGACTTCCAAAAATGAAATTGAATAAAGAAGCAATATTAATGAATCAAATCATAGCAAGATTAATGAAACTAATCTAAGATTTATTAATGAGAGACAGAGAAAGGCGAGAGTTAGGGTTAGAAAGAAATTAGAAATAGTTTTCATTTTATATATATATATATATATAATTATTAATTAATATTAAATATATATATATATATATATTATTCGAATAATATTCGCGAATACTCGAATCGAATATCGTGATATATTATTCGTATTCGTTTACTAATCGAATCAATATAAAGATTCGAATTCGAATTCGATTTTTTCGAATACGAATATCGAATACTCGAATCGAATATCGAATCGAATCAAAAAAGTTCGCTTCGTTTACAACCTTAGTCTAAATACATACATGATCTACTCACTCGTCACAACATGACCAACTCTAAACCAACCAACACCCCCATGGTTACCTACCCTCCACTTTTAAACAACCAAACCTCACCAATTCACAATCCCACTGATTACAGAGCCATAGTTGGTGGCCTCCAATATTTGTCCATCACCCGTCCGGACTCCGTCCCAAAATATTTGTCCCATTTAATTTTTTTGTTGAACTTTGACCACAAATATATGATAATTTAATTATGTTCATAAAATTCTAAAAATTTCTATTGATTCACCATTAATAATATTATCAACAACAACTTTTAGAATTTCATGAACATGATTAATCTCTCATAAATTTGTGGTCAAAGTTCAACAAAAAAGTCAAATGGAACAAATATTTTGAGACGGAGGGAGTATTTTTTTTATGTGTTTGTAGTATCCTGATACTCCCTAGTTTACCATAAAATTTTATCACGTTGGTAGTTTTCAAAGAACTCTTAAGTTAGTTTTCAATGATGAGAATCTGTAGTTAGGGGTTAGGGTTGGACAGTTGCTCATAGAGTATAACGTGGATAATATAGGAGTACAGGATGATTCTCATTTAGGTATAGACGAGGCTACTAATTTGGGTGTACATGAGTGATCGAAATAAAAGTGACGGCTCACGCCCAACGAATAAAGCCCAACATTTCAGACATCACCAAGACACTACTATTGAATGAGCCAGTCCAGTTGCCACAACGCCCATGACCCAACGACAAAGTTCAGTCGACCTAGCTCATTGTCCGACCATTAGTCCCGACCTATCTTCGACCGACATACGATCATCAACTTTTACAAATTTCTATCAAATCAAGGCACAAAGTCAGGTCAACTTTGAATACTCAAGTGACCTCGACCTACTAACACGTACGTCCGTTTACGTCATTATTCGTAACCGCCTCCTACATTCACGGAGACAGTTACACCCACAAAATCTCCTTGATTCTAGGGATTCACAACGATCCCCTACCACCACTATATATACCAGACAACAAACAATGTAAAAATGTAATGTCATCTTAGCTATTTGAGATTACGTCATTTTCATACAGTTTCCTACAAACCTATAACACGTTATCTCATCATCACGCGAAAAGGGTCTTAACCAGAGACCAACCCGGCTATTCTTTTGTTCGTGGTTTCAGGTCATATCTGCTGGGGATCAACCTATTGATGGACTAAGGCTGATCTGGATCGTTTCCTGCGTCTTCAGTTTGGTTTTATTGCCGGGAAACAATAATGCTAAGATGTCGAAACCTCACACAGTAGCAAACACAGTGTCTGACGGGAATACCGCCACTTCCTCCGATGAGCCAAGGCTCAAAAATGCGGGGAGGAACACATATGCAGGTGCTAGAAATCGCACTGCAAACTTGCCCCCTCCTCCGCCGGGGCATCTCACTAAAAGGGCCACTCGCTCCAATAGGGTGGCTGATAGTGCGGGCTTGTAAGATGGTAGAAGGCAGAAGAGACCCATGCCTAACCAAGGGGTAAGCCAACAACCTAAGAGAGTCCAAACAGGTCGAACAGTTGCAGGCGACATGGCAGGTCCCTCAACTACTCACCTTAGTAGGAAGGATATTTTGTTAGAGCGAGCTAGAATACTGCAGAGCTTGCTCGAGTTACAAGATGAGTTGCTCGAGATTACTGAGTCTCCTAATAAGGATGATAAAAGATAACAAAGGGTAGCTCTGTCTCTCACATCTCATAGGCGGGCTAACGGAGGTCCTAGACCGTCAGGGGGAAGAAAGGAGGAGTGAAAGGCCTCCCCCCTCCCACATATCCATAGACCTAACTGGCGACCAAAGGGATAGGCTCAACCAGTAAAGGGAACAAGAAGTCGACTCAGCTTTGAAAAGTCAGGTCGAAGCTGACAGAGCTCAACGAAGATCGCCATAAAGGGGAGAGAGGTCATTTCTCCATCGAGAAAGGAGGGAAGAAACTCCCCCTAGGAATGAAAGACAGAGGACTCTCTCAAGAAGAGAGTCCCACCGTGAGGAGGGACAAAAGTCTAACTCTGTCTCCCACCAAATAAGCGATATGGATGTTAGGGAACTTCTTAACTTGAAACGGAGGTTAGATAACATGGAGGCAGATCGGGAAGCAGCCAATGGGAAATCGAACAAAATGACTGCACTCTTCGACCCCTAGCCAAGGATATACTCGACAAAGGGCCTCCTGCTGGGTTCAAGTTACCCATGTTAGACAAGTATTCAGGCACGACCAATGCCTTAAATCATATGTAACATTTTGAGGCCACTATGTGTTTGGTCTCTTCTAAGGATGACGTGTTATGTCTCTTCTAAGGACGACGTGCTATGCAAGGCATTAACCAGCACCTTCACAGGTGCGGCACTGACTTTGTTTCGTGGTCTGACCACTGTTTGCATCACCTCAAGGAGTTATATGAGGAAGAAGTTACTCGACAGGTTCTCAACATCGCTCAAAAGAAAACAATCACTCATTTGAACAACATGATTCAGGGCAAGACGGAGAGTACTATGAGCTACCGGTTCAAAGATTTGGGCAACCAAATTGAGGAAGAGCTCACGAATAGAGAAGTCATCAACTATTTTAGAAATGGAGTGTCCTCTCCCAATCTGGATTACGAGCTACAAGTTAGGAGAGAGACCACGAGGAAAGAGCTGTTTGAGAGGGCCTATGATGTGGCCATGACTGAGGAATGGAAGGAGAGAAAGAAGGACAAGGGATCTAAACATACTAAAGTTGGTGAGTCGAAAAATGGGGCAGGTAAAAAATAATAACAAGAAGGGGAAAACAGAACTAGGGTGACGGAAAGAGTCCCTGAAAGCTTCACCCCACTCATAGTTAGTCGGACTGAGATCATGAACACAGTCGACCTAGGTCCTCCTGCCCCAATGAAGGCTCAAAATAAATTCAGAAGGGACAATAGTAGGTACTGTGAGTATCACAAGGACACCGGTACACGACGGAGGAATGTACGAGTTTGAAGAGGATCATCAAAAATGGGTGAATGAAGGAAGGTTGGATAGGTTTGTGAAGGGAGATCATCCTGCAGGAGGAGATCGACCTACAAGAGGTATGCCTGAGCCAAGGCAACCTTATTGACGTTAGGGGTGATAGCTGTGGAGACGAGCAACACTGCACTCAAGCACAAGATCTTCCAGATAAACAAAGCTCCCTACGTACCCCCAGAAGCTGTGTCCAAGAGGAGGTGATCAGTTTCTATCCTTACAAGCTGGCTGCGAGCATGGCTGCAAAGGAGCACATTTTAGTAATTCCAGGGCTCATTGATGATTGCACGTCAAGTAGAATCTTGGTCGACACGGGGGCCTGCAAGGATATTCTCTACTATAAACCTTCCTCGATATAGGATTGATGGGTACAAGGTTGTCACCTTACTCAGGTCGACTAGAAGGCTTCACCAATCATAGGGTTGTCGCTAAGGGGCATATAAAGTTGGAGGCCGAAATTGGACTACATCCTTTGATCGGCTAAGGTAACATTTATAGTCATTGACGTTATAAGTGATTACCATGCTATATTGGGTATACCTGGATAGGTTGCTCTAGGGATGGTACCATCAATCCCCCATTAAAGGGTCAAGTTCCCCACCATGTTGGGAGTTGGGTGTGTTCTAAGCATAGCTAGAGAATACCTAGATCACGTGCTCTGGTCCAAAAAGAAGAGGGAGTTGGAAATTGATACTCCAGAGGCGAGCTGGAAGTTCTCAAAGTTAGTCAACACTACTTCCAGATTATATACAATCAAATGTATAGAAGAGGCGACCTATCCCTCACATGACTAAGTCATGACAAAGCTGACACGTCCCTATGAAAATACTTGGGTCACGAAAGATACAGTTTTGGTCGACCAAATCATCATAGGCGACATTGCCTCTAAGTCAACCAAAACTCAGGGTCTTCCAACGGGGAAATAGCTGCTGAGCTAGATGGCATGATCGAAGAAGAAGCTTCACACTTAGAGCTGAGGAAAGAAAAAGGATCAGAGAGATCATCATTGAGACTCTGCAGTTTAGAGACGGCCCAGAACTGGAACCAGTTGACGAGCTAGAGGATGTAGAAGTCAACCCTTCCTACCCCGAGCAAAAAATCAGAATAGGGAGACAACTGTCACCAGAAGAAAGGGTGGAAATAGTCGACCTATTGAAGAAAATTACTGATGTCTTTGCTTGGAGAGTAGAGGACATGAGGGGTATCAAAGAGAAGGTCGTTGTAACTCGTTTGGAGGTCAACCCCGCCATGAAGTTCAAAAGCCAAAGGCTAAGGGTTTTTGTTGCAGACAAAGAAATGGTCATCAAACAGGAGGTAAATAAACTCCTTAGTGCAGGTATAATCAGGGAGGCTTCCTACACTACACTACAAGAATGTTTGTTATTTACGGCAGTTATATACGGCGGTCTACAAGGAGCCACTGTATATAACAAATATATATGGCGGGTAACACGGAGCTGCCGTTTATAATAATTATATACGACGGTCACACGGAGCCGCCATGAATAGAAAACTTATATACAGCGTATGTAATAATCGTTGTATTTAACTACCTTATATATAGAAGCTCATACCAGAGCCGCCGTATATAGTGATATATACGGCGGCTCATATGGGGCCCGCCGTATATATTAATATATACAGCGAAATGAAATTTCCCCAAAATTCCCTCTCCATTGTTCGCTCAAAAATAGAAATTTGGAGAAACCTGGCATTTACCAAAAACTCTAGGGTTTGATCTTAACGTCGACAGTGAAGACGGTGAAGACGACAGTGAAGACGGTGACCAGTGAAGACGGTAAAGAACCCATCTCATCTTAACGTCGCCCTCGTCATCATCAGGTCACTGTTTTATCCAATTTTTATCTCAATTGAAATTTTACATTTATTTCATTATTCTCAATTAGATGATTATTCGATTATTTTTCTGATTTCTTTTGTCAATTTAGTTGATTGTTCTATTGAATTTCGAGATTTATTCTTCTGTGAATTGCGTTGAGTTGACTGATAATGGTGATTTTGATTGCTTAATTCATGTTCACTTGGACCTTCGTATCGGCTCAGTTTGGCATTTGAATGTCATTGCAGTGTTTGTTTCATCTTTCACTTTGTATTTATAGTGCTCAATTTGGTTTGATGGACAATCATGGAAATTGGAAGATTTTTGTACATTGTAACTTAATTTAGGGACTTTCAGCATGAGCCTAATCAAATTATGATAAGGAGGCCATGCTGGATATAAGTTTGAAATTTGGTCATAGTGCCTGCTCTAGAGTCACTGTTCCATTGCTTTTTTAATTTATAGTCTTCTTTAATCGTGTATGCGTTTTATATATAAACAATGGTTTCGATGCTCTGATACAGGATCCCTTCCCTCTGTTTCTTGATTTCCAAAGTCCTAGCAGAGCCAAGAAACACCTCTCCGCTTAGGTAATTAACTTTACTACTCCATTTACTTTAATATATGCTAATAGCTTTGCTAGAAATCTTGAATTATAGATAGTTATGTGAGTTCAAATGTTTATGATGTGGTAAGATCTGCTCGGCTGGTGATGGGTATTCTACTTGTAATTTTGCAGATGCTTAGACTTGTAGGCATGACCTATTTTTTGACTTAAATCGTTGTCTTTCTCTTAATTGCCTAATTTTTCTTTTTGTGGCTTCTTTCATATGGTAAAGGATTTTAGTCATTTTGCTTTTGTGGCTTCCAAAATTTGTTTCTCTCGGTCTTATAGATTGTATTTTAACGTTAAAAATATCAAGTCATATATGGACAAAAGTTGGATTAATTTGGGTAACTGGATTTCAAATGAGTATATGTCTGGGATTGACAACTTCCTCGACTTTGCATTCTCAAAAAAGTCTCTTGGTGCTAAAGATATATATATATATTGTCCTTGTAAAAAATTCTCAAATCGTTACCAAAAAGACTGTGCAACCGTGAAATCACATTGTATTGAAGTGGGATTTGAAACAGATTACAAGAATTGGACTAGGCATGGGGAATAGTATATTTTGGCGTATAAGAACGATAATAATGATAGGACAACTGAAGATGGCATTAAAATTGACTTAGGCATGCAAGATTGTATAAGGCAAATGGTACATGAAGGGATGGGTATGCTGGATAGTAACCAGCCAGGAATTGAAGAAATCGTACAATCAGATGCAGCCATCGCAAAGTTTCTTATACTTTTCAGAGATGTTGATCAAGCCTTGTGGGAAGGGTGTGATAAGTTTACAGTACTCTCATTTATTGTAGAACTTATGCACTGGAAGATTAATTATTGAGTGGTCGATAAGGGATTTACTTCTTTATTAAAGATTTTCATTAGGGCATTGCCTCAATCAGCAAAAGTGCCAAATTCCTATCGTGAGGCGTACAAGATGACTGTAGATTAGGGTTTCAGTTATAAAACATGGGACGCGTGCATTAATCATTATATGTTGTTTCGAAATGAAACCGAAAAACTTAGTAAATGTGAAATTTGTGGAGCCTCAAGATATAAGCAACAAGAAGAAGGGGGTAGCGGTGAAGGTGCGAAAACAAGTGGCAAGAATAAACTTTCCAAGCAGGTAGCGATGAAGAAAGTATGGTATTTTCCCTTAAAGGCAAGGTTTCAAAGGTTGTATTGGTCATCTAAGATTGCGACACTCATGATATGGCATGCCGAGAAAAGAATAGAAAATGGTGTGCTGAGACATCCTACAGACTCTCGTGCATGGAAGAGATTTGATGAACGTTATCCATTATTTTCAAGTGAAATTTCAAATGTTATATTGGGATTAGCATCTGACGAATTTAATCATTTCAGAACAATGACTATATCTCACAGTACTTGGCCGATTGTGCTTATGTCATACAATCTTCCACCTTGGTTATGCATGAAACAACTACATTTCTTCTTGTCGGTGCTTGCTCAAGGCCCAAAAGGGCTGGGCAACAAGATATATGTGTATCTCCAACCGTTAATTGATGAGTTAAAGGAATTGTGGAAAGACGGTATATCAACTTATGATGCATCAAGGAACGAGTTGTTCACTTTATGAGCTTCACTATTATGGACAATAAATGACTTTCCTGCATATGCAATGTTGTCTGGATGGAGCACTAAAGGTGAATATGCTTGCCATTGTTGCAATGTGAGACCTAAAGCATGATGGTTGGAACATGGTGGCAAGTATTGTCATATTGGTCATCGACGCTTCTTGCCTAGGAGTCATGCTTTCGTAAGGATAAAAGCTTTTTTTATGGTACTCATGAAGTGAGAGATAAGCCCAAGTTATTGTTTGGAACAAAATTGCTTAAATAAGTTGAAAATATGGAAACAGAGTATAAAATAGAAGATGTTTTTAAAAAGAGGAAAAGAGAAGAGGGTGAGAAGCAACAAGCCAAGTTGGAGAAGAGAAAGGTTCCTTAGTTGTGTCACAATTGGAAAAAGAGGAGTATCTTCTTTGAGTTGTCATATTGGACAAATAATCATGTTCGTCATAATCTTGATGTTATGCACATCAAAAAAAATGTGTGTGATAATGTGATACATACTCTATTAGGTACTGTAGGGAAATCAAAAGATAATGATAAATCAAGAAGAGACCTAAAATAAATGAACATTCGGAAACCATTGTATCTACAAATACTTCCATCTCGCAAAGAAATTATGCCTTCGGCTCAGTTCACAATGAGTAAGAAGCATAAAGACACATTCTTGAAAGTTCTAAAAGGAGTCAAAGTCCCTGATGGCTGCTCGTCAGACATATCTCGTTGTGTATATCTAGAGGAAAGAACTATTTGGGATCTTAAGAGCCATGATAGTCATATTTTGCTCCAACAACTACTCCCTTTAGCTGTTCGAAAAGCATTGCCTACTTCTATTGTAAAAGCCATCATTGAGTTGGCAAATTTCTTTAGGCAATTATCCTCAAAGGTGAATACACTTGCTGATCTCAAAAAGATACAAGATCGGATGGCTGTCACACTATGCGCTCTCGAGAAAATATTCTCACCAGCTTTCTTTGATGTTATGGAGCACTTGCTGGTGCATTTAGCCGAGGAGGCCTTGCTAGCAGGCCCAATACAATTTCATTGGATGTATCCGGTAGAGAGGTACATCAATATTAAATTTATTTTGAAAAAAGCTAAATTCCTTTATACATATGGTTTAGCATAAGTAAATGTTTTTGTAGGTTTCTATTTACTTTAAAATTTTATGTTCGAAATCGAGCCCACCCCGAGGCCTCCATAGCTAAGGCAATTGTGGCTGAAGAATGCATGACTTTTTGTACACAATATTTGGATGACATTGAGACAAAGTCCAATCGTCCTAGAAGAAATGATGATGAAGGTGACGAGTTAGGCCGCTTTGTAGGAAAAGAAGAGGAAATTACCCTTGATTACATCACACGAGTACAATCGCATAGATATGTGCTTTTCAATATTGAAGATGTTGAACAATACCTAGAGTAAGTGATTCCTTACTTGAGGCTTACGTTCCTTATATCTTTTATATTTTAAATTAATACTTAATTCATATTTCTAATATGCTCAAAATGCATCGTGCACGTTTAAGGGAGACACTACCTCGTAATTAGCAACATCTTATAGAGAAAAACATAATGATAAGTTTGTTAACTGGTTTAAAGATTAAGTAAGTATGAAACCACTTTCATATGATACTTTCTTTATTGTTAAAAATATTTTTTTTATTAAATTTTGTTTTTTATAAAGGTATGCAAGACGAAAGATGCAGTGCTCGAAAGAATTAAAAGTCTTGCATTGGGTCCTCATATGGATGCAAGGCGGTTTAAGCCTTACATAATAAATGGATTTTGATATCGAGTGAAGGATGTCGATAGACGTAGGAAAACCCAAAATAGTAGAGTCATGCTAAATGCAAGTGTGACATGTTTTGCAAGCCGAAAGGATAATAATCCAATTGTAGGGAATGTTAACTTATATGGGGAGTTTATTGAGATTCTTGAAATTCGTTATAGCAACTTAATAAGATTTGTATTGTTTAAATGTGAGTGGGTTGATAATCGGACAGGCAAGATGGAAGATGAGTAGAAATTTACTCTTGTAAACTTCAATCATAAGTTGTATAAGGATAATCGAGTTGGTGATGAACCATTCATATTAGCATCTCAAGCTGAACAAGTTTGGTATATTAAAGATCCTATAGAATGTGATTGGAAAGTAGTGATGATGATTACACCAAGAGATAGTTTTGACATATATTCAAATGATGATAAACAAGTTTCAGATTCGATTCCACAACTGATACCATTTTGCTCACAAGATCTGGATGAAAATGTTACTAACGGTACGAGAGGGAGTTGATGGGGTCGAGATTGAAACTACTATATCAATGATGATGATGTTGATATGGCCAATAATGATGATGATTAGTTTGAGTATTATTTGTTTAGATCTCATTTGCTTACTATTACTAAGACAATGTTATGACTTATGTTTCATGTTTCAATCAAACTTGTTATTTTGTATGATTGAATATTAATATTGTTACTTGTAGTATGTATTTGTTTAGATCTCATTTGCTTACTATTACTAAGACAGTGTTATGACTTAAGTTTCATGTTTCAATCAAACTTGTTATTTTGTATGGTTGAAAATTAATATTGTTACTTGTAATATGTATTTGTTTAGATCTCATTTGCTTACTATTACAATGTTATGACTTATGTTTCATGTTTCAATCAAACTTGTTATTTTGTATGGTTGAATATTAATATTGTTACTTGTAGTAATATGTATTTGTTTAGATCTCATTTGCTTACTATGCAGTTTTACTCACATTTGTGATTGTGACTTTGTAATATGCATTTTTATGTTTCTTAAATTTTTTTAGCTAGTTATGTCGCCAAGGAGAATACAAAGAGGTGATGGCTGAAGGAAAGGAAGAGGCTTGGCAAAAAAAAACAAAGAAATGGGACAAAGAAAAGCTAAATGTTGAATTTAATGAATTTGGACAACCATGTGGTGGTAAAAAGGCTCAACTATCTGCTAAACTTGGGCATTTTGTGAGAAATTGAGATAATTTTCCATTAACTAAAGAATGGTATGAGATGGAACAGACCGTTCTAGATAACATATGGAAAGATGTTCAAGTAAGTTGTAATTCATATTCCTTACATAAATCTCATGTTTACTTGATTTTTTTTTCTTGGCTTTAGTTTTGTATTCTAGTAAGTAGCCAAAAGTCTTATGATTCTCTAACAATTATTCTTTTTCTTTGTTGAATTGTATATAGGATAATACTAATGCACCTCCCGAGTATCAGAAAATATGCTTTGCAGCTTTCAATAAACAATGGAGAGATTGAAAATATTAGGTGAGACAATCATATAATATGTATGAAACAGATGAGGAGCGAATGGCTAACAAACCTGATGAGTGTGTTATTTCGGATCAATGGGTTGAACTTGTACGTACGTGGAGTTCAGAAAAGTTCAAGGTATATTTCAAATTAATCTAAATTTATTATCTTGAATGTTTTCTATGTTTCAAATTAATACTAATCAATACTATCTTTTTTTTTCAGGAAATTTAATCGATCCAAGCAATTGTGTCTTAATAGGACTGGAAAAAAAGTCGCATAGTCAAATCAGAAAAGAAGTTTGTCATCGTTTAATTTATTTCTCAGTTGTCAATTAATGCTTCTTTTGTATCGTATATAAATTAAGTTTTTTTTGTCAAATAATTCTATTATAAATGGTAGAGAGAAGATGAGGGAAAACCTACTTATCGAGTAAGCATGTTTATAGCTACGCACACCGACAAAGATGGTTAGCATGCAGACCAAACCACCACACGTTCTGTTTCAAACTTCATTTTCATAATATTAATTGAAGTTAAAACAATTATATTGAACATGTTATTTTTTGTTACAGTTAACGCTCAATGATGCAATTAAAGAACTACCAGAGGAGGATCAAAGCTATCCAAGCAAGTGAGAAAAAATATTCACAGATATTATAGGAAAGGATGGTCATGGGAGGGCCCGTTGTATGAGACAAGGTCTTACCAAATCTATGGTGTTTGGTAAAGCATCAACATCTCAAAGTATTTCTGCAGTCCGAGCTGTATTTGAGGAGAAGATCTTATCCATGGAAGCTGAATTTTAAAGGCGTCAAGAGGCCCAACAAGCTGAATTTTCAAAGCAATTAAATGCTCAACAAAATCTGCTAGAAGATTTGCAACGTAGTGTAATGGCAGTAATGGTCAGTGGTATGTGAGAACACTACTCTAATTTTTGTGATATATTCTTGTTTAATTGGATTTTAGTTTACTTCGTCTCTAAAGAGTAGTCTTACTGCTCAAAGATATACTTGCATTATGTATTCTTAGCTACTCAATGCACTATTTTTATTTCTGTATATTCAGATTTGCAGCGTTGATTAGAAAATGGACTTGTCAGCTTTGACCTTTTGCAGCAAGAATGCCTGTTCCCCTCCTGTAAGTTCCTAATAATAAGAGTAATAGTTACATTCTGATCATCTGAAATTTGTGTGTCAGGAAGAAAGTTTATTTTGTTTAGAAACATGCCATCTCATCTGTAACACAAGTCACCATTATACTGATAGGCTTGGGGACTTTGTTGCTCAATGCATTAACAAGAGTAATAGTTTCATTCTGACAATACTAAAAGTTTATTGTGTTTGGAAGCATATCATTGGAAATATAAGTTACCAGGATAGTGGTAGGCTTGGTGACTCTTATTCTCAATGTTAGTATTTGAGATCTCATAACTAGGGAAGAGGCTGCAAAGCATATGATACTAAATGTTTGATAGCCATTGCAACAGGGGTCAACATAAAACCGAATAGTAAAACTGCTTGCATTCGGAAGACCTAAAATTACTCTTACACGAGATATGAAGCAATTTATAGCTGGACTTGGTTCATCTTGTTTGCTCTTCCAATTATGTTTTTTTTATGTCATTGTTCTTTGTTGCCTCAAATACAAATCATGTCAATGGATTTCCCACCGTTCAAATTATATACTTCTTATTATATGTTTCCTATTTGTATTCAAAAGCAATGTTTTAAGTGAAATGGCAACTTAAGTATGAATTTAACAAATTTTCATATTTGATTTGAGTAGTAGACAAACTACATAGGAGATATTGTTTACAAATCGATGAAAACAGCTACTGTTGCTTACTGTTTGTCCTTTGATTGCTTAAATTCACAATTTAGCTTTATTTTCTTTAAGAAGGCAAACATACTCAGATTTTGGAAGTATTTGTTAAGCTGGATCAATTCTGCATTTTTTGTCTGAAATAAGAAAAAATGATACAAGTTCAAATTTGTATATTTTCCTTCAATTAATTTCTTAAGAATTTATATGTTTGGCTTCATATGGATGTTAAATGCTTTTTGGGGTCTTCAGTTAAGGTCAATTTATGTCCAACTCAATTTGTTGTCTATTTTCTTTTTCCTTCTCTAATTTATGTTATTCTCAAGAGGTTTAAATGATTGATATGGGCATTGAACTATAAGGATATCAACAATCTTGAATTTGTTATGCCATTTATGATGATAAAGTTTGTATTTTGACAAGTGTTTCTATTATAGTATGGAGGAATATATTTGATTTTGATCTTGATTTGTAGTTGTGGGTCTTTGATCTTGAAAATAAATCTTTAGGAATTTTTTTAGTGCAAAAGGGTTAATCTTTGTTACTCTTGAATTGCCAAGATTGTGCTATTGGTGAGCCTTGATATCATTTCTCTCTCTCTCTGTATAGTCAAATGGAGCAATGCCTACTTTGATGGTCACTGTAGTGAAGGTTGTCCATCCATATTTGATATTTCTTGTTGTTGATATTCGTAGAATTTCACGCTTCCTGTGTGGATGCTTGGCTTATTTCCTGGAGAACCTTCTGCCCCATTTGCAAATGTGATGCAAGGACCAACACAGTTGACCTACCTGCATCAGAACACACACTATTTCTCTCATCAAGTCCTGCTTCTGTCTCTTCCTCCATGCTATCTTCTTTCAGATCATCCTATGCTTCATCAACATCAATAAAAATAGGTCAATCATCAACAGCAAGGTCCCCTTCAGTTTCTATCAGTAATTCTATTTCTAGTTCTTATAATCAGCACTCCCTTCAAAGATACCGGCAATCCCCATACATTAGTGCAAGCAGAAGCTCATTATATCTTAGAAATGCTGTTGCATCTTCATCACAAAGATCTGGTGCACCCCATTTAGATTCTTCATCTAACTCATTGGGTTATCCTTGTTTATCTCCTCTAAACTCGGGATACATGATGTCCCCTTATATTCTAAGTCCTTACACTGCTTCAGCTAGTTATGTGGGGTCCTCTAGTCACCACCGACCAAGTATGCTTCCGCACAGTGAGTTAGCTGCTAGTTTTTCTCTATATGCTTCAGCACAATCCTTCCAGACTGTTGATTGATGTTTTAATTAACACTGGTAGCTGTGGTGGAATCAAGCAAGCTAGTTATGGAGGGGGGTCCAGTTGTGTGCCTTGAAGATGATAATTATCTGTACATTGTATCGTAAAGGTTTGTTTTATCTTTTTTATTTTACATGAGCCTGTGGTTTTTTATATTTGAGAATTGAGTTTTAGTGAAAAAGGGTTAATCTTTGTTACTCTTGGGTGTAGAGCTACATTGTAAAAGGGAGGCTCAAGCTTTTGCTTTTGTTATCTAAGGTTGCATTTGGGTTAATATACATGGTGTTAAAACAATATGTATTTACATTTACGAAATGCTTTGATTGTCGTAAAGTTCATATTTATTTACAGATTTGGTATGATATTTAAATCTGGCATTTGGCTGATTCAGGGAGTGCTTGGCCGAGCAGGGATTAAAACTCGGTCGAGCGTAGCCTAGTTATTTACAACGGCCATATATCCACCGTAATTGTATGCAAGTGCTCGGCCGAGCAGGCTTAAGGACTCGACCGAGGGATTTTTGGGAAGCTACTGCATAAGCATGCTAGTCCGAGTCATATAAGTGCTCGGTCTAATCATATACGGCAGCCTCCACATCCGCCGTAATTGTATTTCATCATATACGGCGGCTCTATATCCGCCGTAATTGTGTTTCATTATATGCGGCGGCCTCTCTATCCGCCGTATTTGTATTTCATTATATACGCTGGCCTCTCTATCCACCGTATTTATATTTACGGCGGTAATATTCGCCGTAAATACAAATACGACCTCTCTACCGAGCAGCCGCCGTAAATAGTATTTACGGCGGCCCCGCCTACTATATACTGCGGCCCCGCCTACTATATACGGCGGCCTGCAGCTGCCGTAAATAGTGTACTTTCTTGTAATGCAACTTGGCTGGAAAATGTAGTGATAGTTAAGAAGGCCAATGGAAAATGGAGAATGTGTGTCGACTTCACTGATCTAAATGTAGCATGCCCAAAAGAAAGCTACCCACTTCCAAGAATAGACAAGTTGGTTGACTCAATTGCTGGGCACGCCACCCTCAGTTTTCTCGACGCTTACTCGGGATACCATCAGATCAGAATGTACAAGGACGACATTGAAAAGACTGCCTTTCAAGCTGCTGGAGGTATATATTGCAATACCAAGATGCCATTCTGAAATTACCCGATTCGTGGCCGGACGGTCATCTCGCGCTGAGTATTGGTGGGATACCACGCACACCTTCCACTTCAGTTGGGGGAGATGACGGTGACTCCCACGGATTTCGCTGCTATCACCGGGCTGTCCTTCAAGGGGGAGTCAATGAGATGGCGGGACCGGATGTCCGATGAGCTCCTGACCGAGCTGCTGGGTTTTGGGCCTTGGCCCCATAGGGGCTAGGGCATATGTAGCGATGCGTGAATTTTTTCAACATCTCGGAGTCGCCACTTATTATTTATTTATGGAAAACAATAAGAAAAACCTTTTTGTTATTTTTAAGAGATTCAAGGGTTCGGGGGTTAAGTTATGGAATGGGTAGGTCAAGGAGCATTCATTCCACCCAATCCGAAGATTGGTCTTGCTAATTGGGTGTTATTAATCTAATCAATTCAAAGAACGAAAGAAGAAATAAATAGACCCTAATTAATTTATTAATTAGGAATGTCGGATTGTATGCTTCGTGATCGCCTTCATGAATTGAAGGGACTCTAGGCTAATCCTTTTGATGGGATTACACTACTCTAAAATCAATAAAGGGATTGAGAAGAGAAACGAAAGTCGAAGGATGATTACCTTTTGAGAAGAGATTCGGACAGAGGTTCGACTCAAGTTTAGAGTCGAATCGTGAGGCGCACAGAGCTTCACCTCAATCCTTGACTTGAATCTTGATGCGGACAGGACTTCGCCTCAATTCTTGATTCGGGCTTTGATGTTTGTTGATCAACAAGGTTGATAAACAAACTTTAGGTGATTTTAGGGTGATTTTGAGGTGATTTTGTAGGAATCTTTCAGGGAGAGAAACCAACAAAATGTGTGTGTTGTGTGTTTTCGATCGTGGATCGGGGACCTCCAACCTAGAATTCTGGACCTCTGAAATACTGAAAGTCATCAAGTATTTATAGGGGTTGAAGAGGTGGATGCATGACTTGGTCACCAAGTTTAGGAGACTCAAGTGGATTGGGACTCCTCCCAAGGAAGCTTCCAGAACCCTCTCATGATTGGATACCCGGATTGGATGATATTCATCAAGAAAAGAGTTTGAAACGGAGAAGGAAAGTGATTCTGCACATCCTGCCGAGGGGTTGTCTCGCGCGAGACATGTATGTCCCGTGCGAGACAACTAGTCAAATGACCATTTTGTCCTCTTCAGTTGTTCCATTAGTCATTTAGGTCCAAAACTAACGAGGTTTAGTGAGAAACTTAACGAAACATGACGAAACTGATATGCTTTCATCAAAACACAAAAGAGAGGTGAAGAGTAGTGTAATCATGTAATTATGCGTTCAGAATGGGGTGTCTACAGAGCCCCTCGTCGACAGGTCTTATGAAAGAAGAAGTGTCGTCGATAGAAAAGACATCATTCTGAACACTAAGATGGTCGTGCTGCACGGCTGCCTACGTATCTCTATCAGAGAATCAGACCAAAACGTAGTTCGACTCCAAAACACGAAAAGGTTGCTTTAGGTATTTTGAAAATCATTTTTTGAAAACGAGGAGATTTTATTTTTGAAACGGCAAATTCACACTGAGGAATCAAATCATGGACCCAATTCTGAATATACCTGTCTGTCTGATGATTCGCCTGTTTGGGCTCCGAACCTGCGGGGAAAGATGTTAGAAAACAAAGATTTACCTTTTAGGTCCTTTGCATTCAAATGATTTGTCTTTTGAGACTGAAGTGAGGTGACGATCCTGGTGATTCGGGACCGAGCTTTTGTTGAGGTGACGATCCTGGTGATTCGGGACCGAGCTTTTGTTGAGGTGACGATCCTGGCAAGACCGGGCTTTTGTTGAGGTAAGTATTTGATATACTGAAACTAGATACTTGACACACCTAATTGGTGACGATCCTGGTGATTCAGGACCGAGCTTTTGTTGATGACGATCCTGGCGATTCAAGATAGGGCTTTTTTTGAGGTAAGTATTTGACATACTGACCCTAGATGCTTGACACACCTAATGTAACGACCCTAACCCTAGGCACCAATTTTAGTATTATATTATATGCTTTTAATATTATTGTTAATATTATGTGTTCATTTTATATCTTGGATTTCTTATATTAGGATGAAATGATTGGGAAATTAAATAAAGCATCTTGGAGGAAGTATAAATAGAAATGGATAAAATAAATAAGATGTGGGTAGTTAGACTTTGTGTAGGGGAAGCCTTTAATTATTGTGGCTTGAAGGGGGAGGGGGTCATTTCCCTCATTTTCCTCCCATTCCTCCCCTTAGTCAACTAAGCCCATACCCTCCCCATCTCTCTCCCATACTTCCCCCATACCCCATCCTCCTCCTCATCCTTTCCTCATAACTTTCTTCTTCTCTCTTCTTACTTCCTCCTACATCATCCATGGAAGCCTCCTCTTCAACCTCATTCTTCTCAAAATCATAACTAATCCAATTCTTCTCCATTTGAAGATTTAATTGTACTTTCGTGTTCGGGATGAAGAGGGGAGCACATTGAGCTAAGAAGATCATTAATCCACTTCATAATTGCTAAGTAAGTTATTATGACTTCTTTCTAAATATTACACATTTTATGTGTTAATGAATGTTTTGTGAAAAAAAAAAGGATGTTGTATTTTTAAATAAGGTTATTTGAGTAAGTTGGGTTAATTAAGGATGAATTGATTTTATTATGAAATGGGGTTTAAGTTGGAAGAATAAGGGTATAAAAAAAAAAGATTAATGACTTTAATGTTGTTCTTGTTATATTGATGATTGTTTCATGCTTTGGAAACTTTATAAGAGTTGAGTGATTTGGTAAATGAAATAGAATGAGGTTAATGTTCATGGAAGATGATTTAGAATATATGAAATGGGTGGAAGAATTGGTGATAAATAATCTAAGCTTACATTATTTTGGGTTGACATGATTTAGGATGAACTTTGTAAAGCTAGGAAATCCTTTGGGTGTTCTATGAAATTAGGGTAGAGAAAAAGAAAAGGAAATGAAGCTAAGTAGGAAGGGTTGAAATCTGGGGAAATTGCTGGAAGGGCACTTGGGCGGTCGCCCAAGGGGGCATGAGCGGCCGCCCATGCTGTCAGGAACTTGCCTACCTTGAAAACCCTCTTGGGCGGTCGCCCAAGAGGTGTGTGCGGTCGCCCAAGAGGGCAGAAACTAGTATACATTTGGAAGCCCACTTGGGCGGTCGCCCAAGTGGTATGGGCGGTCGCCCAAGACCCCAGACCTCATTTTAAAGCTGAACCTGAATTAGTTTAGTAAGCTTGATTGATCACTTATAAATTGTGACTCTCACTTAGTAAATTGAGCTTGAACCTTCATAGAGACCTTGTGATATAGAATATTGTCCGAAAAAGGGTTGATAAGCTTGAATTGTAACTTCACCAAAGTGGTTCAAACTTGGGAAGTAGGACTTGCACTTTTATTAAGATTATTCGAGGTTGAGTAATAACTTCGTAGAAATGGTTTATGGTTTAGGGTGGCCTTACTTGCTCCCATACCTTGGTGATTAGTTGAATAGTGTAGAGACTATAATCACACTATTGTGTTGGTTAGAAATGTATATGTGTTACATCGTTGTACTGTATGGCCAGTGTTGATTACTTGGCATATTGATATATTGTATCCCAATTGTGGATTATCTGGCATGTTGATTATATTGTATCCCGGTGTGGATTATGTGGTTATATTGTTACCTTAATTGAATTCATATTCATTGATGGTATTATGCATAGTGTATTAAATGGTTGTTGCACTATGGTGTGGATTAGCATGAGTATACATTACCATGTTGTTATATTATTATCCTTTTTTGTGAATTATATTTCAAGTATATATTATGTGCTTGAACGTGTTGATATTCAGGGGTATAATGGAATTCAATCAATTATGGATTTGTTCTATAAGTGATTGAAGGTTCATCATACCTGGGACCGTTCCCCTCTGTGGCCACAGAGTGGGCTGTGCAAGCTACTGTATTGAGCCAAAAGCCTTTACAGTTATGCTGCGATTTGGTGATTAGGTGGAATACTCTGTATGAAGCCAAAAGCTTTACAAAGTGGCGATCTTATATTGTACTCTGATTTAAGGGTCATATAAGTATCTGATTTTCTTATATGGATCTCTGGAGTATGAGTCCTATAAGTGGTGAAGGTGCATGGGGGCAATTCACCAAAGAGCGGAGTTTTACTCCCACGTTGTACGACTTATTGTTCAGACGGGAAAGGTAAAATGAGGTAACGTAAGGTGTTTACCGCTTTCATAATGTGTTACGTGCTACCATGCTATGTGTTGCATCTTGTTTGGCATCTTGCTGCATTCATAATAGCTTATTGAGATTTATTCTCACCCCTTCCCTTTCTTGCTTTAGATTGTGCTGAGACAGGTGACCTGAACCAGTGAGGCCGGGGAAAGAGTTTGGACTCTTGCTTTTGGGACTTATCAGGATAGGTATATGAGTGGGTTGTCGGGAGTCATATTTAAGTATTACTCTTTTATAAGTTGTAAAGAAAACTCTTTTGTCAAACAATGTTAATTAGGATTTTCAATGTAATTAATCAAGTATGGTTATTAAAGTATTTATTTAAATTCCTCCAAGTGAAGATATTATTATTTGATTCTGTTTATGGGAAAATTTAGAATTGGTTTTCTTGTAAAGACAAATAAAAGTTTTAAAAAAAATAAGATGGGTTTTCTTAGTTTGAGCTTCTCAAGCTCGGGAGACGCGTTAGGTCCCGGGTTGGGGTGCTCACACCTAATTGGTGACGATCCTGGCGATTCGGGACCGGGTTTTTTGTTGGTGAGTACTCGACATACTACCTGTAGATGCTTGACACACCTAATTGGTGACGATCCTGGCGATTCAGGACCGGGCTTTTTGTTGGTGACGATCCTGGCGATTCAAAACCTGGCTTTTTTGTTGGTGACGATCCTGGCGATTCAAGACCGGGCTTTTTTATTGGTGAGTACTCGACATACTACCTGTAGATGCTTGACACACCTAATTGGTGACGATTCTGGCGATTCAAGACCGGGCTTTTTTTTTGAAATATGCTTGACGCATGGCACTTGACGTGATGGATGCTTGACGCAATGGATGCTTGACGCTTGAAGAGATGCTCGTCGCACTTAATTGGATGCATTGATATATGGGAATGTAGGCGAAATCCAAACATTCGACATGTTTGATCTAATTCTTGAAAGTAGGCACTTGACGTGCTTTACGCACTTTAATTTCCACAAGAGGGTTAGTGAAAGCATTTGCATAACAACATATATTCACTTAAGCATTTGTTTGTTCAAGACGATCAATGTGCACTGGACTCCAAGAATCAGCGAGGAGAATGAGCTAAACTATGTGAAAGTTGAAAGTTGTTTATATGATTTAGATTTTGGTTTAGAAGCCCAACTCGTGAGGTCCATCTAAAGATTGAATGAGACAATCGTCTAATAGGATTCCGTTGAAATAACCCAAGTTCAATGCTAAGGTTCAGGATACTTTAGGAATTTTTTTTTCGTTGTCGTAGGACTTTTTCATCGTCAAGCCCCCAAGTTTCTCATGTGATGATCATTGACTGAACAAGGTCTAAACCACTCCAATGGCTTTTGCTATGTAGAACTTATGCTGTTTAATTCAAAGCACGCATTTTCCAAAGGCTTCTCTTGACACCAAGCCCCAAGACTTCTTGTATGCTGCAGATGACTTTGTGAACAGGCTTATGAGGATGTGTGAATTGAAGAAGGATGTCCTCCCTTTTCCCTTTGAATTTTTTTTCTTTCTTAATGACGCACCCTGGTTTTTGCCTAGATCGCCCTTTCAGGTTTTCAATCTAGCGGGCATCTCTTTTGCGTCTTTTGTTTTTGTGCTCTAACTTTTGCCTAGGCCGCTCTTTACGAGTTTTCAACCTAGCGAGCCACCTTTTTTTTGAAAAGTATGTTTACTCGAATGGGACTCAGTTAGAAGAATCTCATTAAGGAGAAGGATGAGATCTCAAGTTTAGTTGATGAGAGACGGACTCCATTTTTGGAAGGTGATCCAAGCATTGACTCTTTTGGGGAGTATATTTTCTAATGACGAGAGCGAGAAGCAAAGATGAAAGCTCCTAACGCAGATTTGATTATTTTGAATATTTGAAGTAGTGATTGACTGGGGGAGGAAAGGTTAGGAAGCCCCAGTTTTGATGCTTGGATTTCAAGAGTGTGTATGAGAATGGCTAAGAGGAAGCCCCTAGACTCAACAAAGAACGCTATATGGCTCAAAGATCTAGAAAAGTTGTTCTACCTTTAATGGACATATGCATCATCTAGAAATTTCTTAACGAGTTTGAAAAGAAAGCCAATCATTAGCACGACTTAAGGCTAAACATTTCTCTTTATGGATTGATGTTGAAAGTCTTCTTCATTTGCGCTGCCATTCAGGCTTCATGGTAAGAGGATGTTGAGGAATCCTCTTTTCTCCGTTGGTATCACTTGACTATTCTCCTTTGTGGGAGAGTCCTTCTTGCCTTTGTTGAAATTCCATCTTTGTTGTGGGGTAATGAAGGCTTGAGAGTTTTTCTTCTTTTTCTTCTTTTTTTTTTTTGATGTTGCTCTAAATTTTTCCTAGGACGATTTGAGGAGTTTCGACCTAGCAAGCTTTTTATTTATTTTTGTACTCTCAAAGCCTTGAATTGAGTAGCCCCCACTCTTCTTGGGATGAATGTTGATAGCAGCGCCTTTGACTTTCTTCGTTTATTGACAATCGACTTTCAACAGGAGTAATGTTTAGCCTTAAGTCTTCTAATGATAGTTTTCATTTCAAACTTATTTAGAAGTTTCTATTTTTCGTGATGATTGAAGGAATCAGGGTCCACTATTTAGCATGGATCAAATGATACTCATAAAGAAAAACAACTTTTGGAAAAGTATTTAGGATAAAGAGATAACTTTTATTGATAAGAAAATTCGAAACAGACTCGATAGTTCACTTGACACAAACTAGAGAGGATAGAGATGGACTAGAATGACAGAACGACTCTTCGAGAACATACTAGGTAGTTGCCCTAATCTATATTTTTTTTTCAAAGGAAAAAGGGAGAGGACAATCGGAGCCCCAAGGTGGTGATGCTTCAGTTGATCTTGCCGGCTTCATACAAGTCTTGGATGGCATCCCTCAAATTGTAGCAATTGTTGGTGTCATGACCACTAAACTGATGGTAATCGCAAAATTTGTCGTGGTCCCAATCTTCTCTCATTTTGTTAGGATGATAGTCTTCCATTGGCTTCAATTTTCCTTGGCCTACTAGATCATCGAACATTTCCTTAAGAGTAGTCTCACCAAAATCATGATAGGTACGATCGGTGCTCCCCTTTGTTGGACGATTCTCCTTTTCTGAATTCTTTCTAAGACAGATCAATTCATCAGTTCTAATGCCTGATTTATGGAGCTCGAGGAAACTAGGGAAGTAATTGTCGACAAGCTTCTCTTGGTACTCTTCGCGGAGACATTGAAGTAGGATATGAATTTGTTCGTCTAGGCTTGGCCTATCAACGATTTCAGTCAGTTTGGTCCTCCATCTTTTAACAAAATCGGCAAATGACTCATTTTGTTGTTGCTTAGTTTGCTCAAGGTCTCTCCTAGTAGTGCGGTAGGTAGTGTTGTGCTCAAATTGTTCTTGGAAGGTATGACTGGCGAGTGACCAATCAAGCCTTGTGGAGAGTGGAAGGGTCATGTACCAATCTCTAGCGGCACCATCAAGGGTTTGAGGGAAGCATTGAACCAGCAAGTTGTCATCGACACCCATAGGTAGCATGGCCCAAGAGTAGGTTTCCAGATGGATTTTTGGACAAGTAGTGCCATTGAATTTTGCAATGTCGGGTGTCTTGTACTTTCGAGGAAGCTTTGACATGGATTGACAAAGGGTGTCATAGTCAATAGAGAGCGAGGCTCCCTTGCTCACATCGAGGGATGCAAGTTTCTTTTCTAGCATTGCCTTGGTAAGGGGTTCACTTGCCTTTCTATTTTCCTCCTTACTTTCCTTCTTGAAAGTTTGGCTTTCGTCATCGGAGGAGGAAGATGATGAGCTAGACTCATACACCTTTTTCTTGTGCTTGCGGTGGCTTTTAGCCTTCTTAGTGTATGATACTTTGTCATCGGAGGTCCTACTTTCTTTCTTCTTTGAGCTTAATTCGGCCACTTTTAGTTTCATGGCTCGGAGTTCATCAACCATGGCTTTCATTTTCCCGGCTTGGATTCTCCTTTCAAGTTCTAATCGGGCCTCCATTTCATCGGCTTGGTCTTGTAGCATTTCTTCATATCGAATCCTTTGATCCTCAATTTCCTTCTTCAGTGCTTCGAAATTCATTGCGTTGGAAAGAAATTGAATTGTTACCGTTGGAGAGGCAAGGGAGCTTGACGACCTTAGAGATGAACTAGAGATATACAAACGATACGCCTTTTAGAACATTAGCGCCAAATGATCCTAGATGGAGAAAAGGATGACGGTTAAATTACCTCACGAGCAATTTTTTTGAAGTTTTATTTTTATTAGAGACGGAGTTTTGACTCAAGGAGGGAGCGCACATCGATTATCAATCACAAACACGAAATCTACGATAAAGTCTCGCACAAGACAAGGCCGTCTCGCACGAGACAACCATTTGGAGAGATGGATTTTTTTTTCTTTTTATTTCTTAAATTCATGGTCGGACGGACAAAGATCCGTTTTCTATCTAGCATCCTAGGTAAATCTTGCAGGTATACGTAATTCGAACCAAACCTAGGGACTCAGTAATTGACCATTCTTTGTAAAATAAAGCCATGTAAAATCATTTTTCAAGAAGGATTTTTTTTTCTTTAAAGGGACTTCCAAAAGGGTCATTCCGAAGGAACATTTTCGAAGGGACTTTTTTTTCTTTTTTCGAAGGGACTTTTTCGAATCCTTTCTTGATAGTCAATTTTACATTAGCTTTATTTTGATCAAAGACAAGAAAGATTATCAAGTCAAAATCGATCGGTCACGGAGTGTTCCTAGGAAAGACAATCTACATGATATGTGGCGATGCAGGGCTGGAAGGCTAGGCTCTCCGCGATATGATAATCTAGGTGAATTGAATACGCGGAGTGGGATGATCCAACTTCGGAGAGACCGGCGACTAGGTGGTTACCGTCATCCGTCCTTAGTGTGGGTCCCGGGTTTATCAAAGGTATGTAGTGTAATGACAGTTATAATATGAGTGCGCGTGTGTGAGCGTCAATTCTAGGTGATAGAGAAAAATAGAGATTTTTTTTTTTGAAAACTAAAAGAAAAACAGATAATGGCCGCACCAAGTGGTTGCCTACGTTTCTCCCAAATTAGGAAGACTCAGGCCGTCGTAGTTCCACGTAAAGAGGAGAGAGAGAATAAAATTAATTTAAATTACAACTCCCGAATCCTTCATGAACCGAACTTTAATCAAAAATCAATCTCACGCAGATAAATAGTTCAAGTCTTAATTATTCTACCCTGCAAAATAAAACTAATACAAGCAAAATAGAAATAACATTTTATTTTGATTTTTCTGAATTTTTTTTTTTTAAGTTTTTGTTTGTTTTTTTTTTTTTTTTTTTTTTTAAAGCAGTCAACCCTAAAAGTAAAAGGTCAACTGAGATTTTTCCCATTTTTTTTTATACTAGTCAACATTGACAAAAAAAAGTCAACAATTTTATTTTGTTTTAGCACATCCGCCAAGTTTTTAAGGAAGAAAAGGAATTTTTTTTTGGTCAAACTTGAGAAAGTCAACAAACCAAGGATTTCTTTTTGTTATTTGAAAGGGGTGAAACGTTGACCTAAAACCCTTTTCTTCTTTCACAGTGCCGCCGCCAAAACATACCTTTCTTTGCGAATATTAATCTCGTGCGGGATTACTTTGTCCCGCGCTGGACAAGTATTCGCACAGTAATTTTTTTTTTTTTGATGAAAACAGTGCAGAAAAATTTCAAAAAATTCAGAAAAATAAAATTTTAAACAGAAAATCGAAAAGATTACTAACACCCAATTGTAAAGAAAAAAACTAATCCTCTTAATTAATTGTCCCCAGCGGAGTCGCCACTGTTGCGATGCGTGAATTTTTTCAGCATCTCGGAGTCGCCACTTATTATTTATTTATGGAAAACAATAAGAAAAACTTTTTTGTTATTTTTAAGAGATTCAAGGGTTCAGGGGTTAAGTTATGGAATGGGTAGGTCAAAGAGCATCCATTCCACCAAATCCGAAGATTGGTCTTGCTAATTGGGTGTTATTAATCTAATCAATTCAAAGAACAAAAGAAGAAATAAATAGACCCTAATTAATTTATTAATTAGGAATGTCAGATTGTATGCTTCGAGATCGCCTTCATGAATTGAAGGGACTCTAGGCTAATCCTTTTGATGGGATTACACTACTCTAAAATCAATAGAGGGATTGAGAAGAGAAACCAAAGTCGAAGGATGATTACCTTTTAAGAAGAGATTCGGACAGAGGTTCGACTCAAGTTTAGAGTCGAATCGTGAGGCGGACAGAGCTTCGCCTCAATCCTTGACTTGAATCTTGATGCGGACAGGGCTTCGCCTCAATTCTTGATTCGGGCTTTGATGTTTGTTGATCAACAAGGTTGATAAACAAACTTTAGGTGATTTTAGGGTGATTTTGGGGTTATTTTGTAGGAATCTTTCAGGGAGAGAAACCAACAAAATGTGTGTGTTGTGTATTTTCGATCGTGGATCGGGGACCTCCAACCTAGAATTTTGGACCTCTGAAATACTGAAAGTCATCAAGTATTTATAGGGGTTGAAGAGGTGGATGCATGACTTGGTCACCAAGTTTAGGAGACTCAAGTGGATTGGGACTCCTCCCAAGGAAGCTTCCAGAATCCTCTCATGATTGGATACCCGGATTGGATGATATTTATCAATAAAAGAGTTTGAAACGGAAAAGAAAAGTGATTTTGCACATCCTGCCGAGGGGTTGTCTCGCGTGAGACACGTATGTCCCGTGCGAGACAACTAGTCAAATGACCATTTTGTCCTCTTCAGTTGTTTCGTTAGTCAGTTAGGTCCAAAACTAACGAGGTTTAGTTAGAAACTTAACGAAACATGACGAAACTGATATGCTTTCATCAAAACACAAAAGAGAGGTGAAGAGTAGTGTAATCATGTAATTATGCGTTCAGAATGGGGTGTCTACAGCATGTTGTATCATGAGGTGGAGGCGCGAATCACGGCCAACATCGAGGAGTATCGCCGGGATACTGGGGTAGTGTCGGCGGAGCAGCTGGCACACTCATTTTTTGTGGTTTGCCCTTTCCGAGACTTTGTTCTCGAATCACTCTTCCACCGCTCTTTTTCCTCTGCTCGAGAGTCTGGTGGAGTTAGAGAGGGTTTGTGATATTGCCTGGGGCGAGGCGGGCTTGGCCGAGCTCTACTTTGCCTTGGACAAGTTCAGTCGGGGCGCGGTCAACTCTCTGGGGTGCTTCGACTTCGCACTGGAGGTATGCGTTTATTATTGTTATAGTTTAGCACTTCATCATTTCTCCCTCTTCTTTTTCTTTTCTTTTTCTGAGCATTATTTGTTTTTTGTGGCAGGTGTGGTGCAATGAGATCTTCCGGTGCCAGCCGTGGGACTAACATGATGAGGCTATGTTTGGGTATCCCGCCATGTTGTGCAGGGCTCGCTCTTTGAGGAAGAGGAGGATGAGCCGGGGGAAGATCACTGTCACATACGTGGATGTGCAGTGATTTTTGGAGAGGGATAGCCTGGTTGGGTGTCAGCTGTACCCTTGGACTCGGTATGGCGAGGATGAGCTAGAGGGCGCTCCTGGGATAACGTGGCAGAGGAAGCTTCTGCGGGGCCTCACTTGCGACTCCATGTATTTGGGGGAGAGGGTTTTCTGGCAGCATGGCGCTGGTATTCCCCCTATTGCTCCAAGGGATCCACCCTTTTGCATGATAAGCCCTGCTGAGATGGACTTGCTGGAGTTCGAGAGGTACCGGGCGGGTGTGGGCGTCGAGGAGTTCGTCCTGGAGGGCGAGGAGTATGCGGCCTTTGTCAGGTGGAAGCTGAGGACGCCTTAGGTTTTGGCGAAGGAAAGGCGAACTGATTCGTCGCGTCCTCCAGATGTTCCGGTGCCTGGGCCGAATTTCACCTATGTCCATGGGGACTCAAGGAGAAGGGTGTCGGTGCCCATCCCAGAGCGGGCTCCTGCCGCCTACCGGGTTGACCTAGATGCTGTGGTGAGTTCGTTTACTATTTTCCTTCTTGGCATCTTGTTCTGTATTTCTCTCTTTTGTCGAGTGTATTTTTTGCATCTCTTTTGCTGAGCTTTTCTTTTGTTGTTTGTTGTGCAGGTCTCGGGGCGGACCGTAGACGTGCTCACCCGCCGGTATGTGGGGCTGAGGGCTTTTACGAAGAAGCTTCTGAGGAAGATGTCATGCGGGTCTTCGCGGAGTGCGGCGGCTTTCGAACCAATGCCTTCGAGGAGGTTTGTGGATACTCCTTCTTCTAGGGCTGAGATGGAGCCACAGCCTGAGGTGCCGGTTCGGGAGCGGTACAGCTTCGATGCAGGGACTTCTTCGAAGGGCCAGAGGCCGCGAACCCTTCACCAGTTCTTTCCTCCGTTGAGTGCGCAGGGTGAGGGTTCGTCCACGCTTCCCTTCTTTGATCCTTTTGCTGTGCTCACTTCTTCGGACTATCTTGAATACTCGATCGAGGAGGGAGTCGAGCTTTCCGATGATGATGATGAGGTTGCTGCCGGGTTTGTCGGGATGCAGGAGTTCCCGTCGGGCGAGGGTGATGATGAGGATTCGGAGTAGGACTCCTTCTGTTTTTTTTTTATTCGTAGAGCAACAGACACTTATATTTGTAATAAAATACTTGTATTTGGCGAACAAAACATTTTATTTGTGATGTAATGATTTATTTGTAATTCCGGGGGACTGGTCTAGGAATTATTTCTATCTTATTTTATTTTTGCGCATGTCGCATGAGCTGGGAATGCATTTGTGGTTAGTGTATGGGAGCTGGAAACAGCTTTGGCAGGGTTTTTGAGCAGTCGGGTGCAAGGCCCTACTGCGGGCAACAACTGTTTTGTGGTTGCTGAAAATTTAACCAGGTTGCAAAGTGGTCCGTACGGACACTTCTACCTATTTTGCCCCTGAAAAAAAGTCACAAGCATAGTCACATGACAATTTAACAGGAAAAAAATGGATATCGTTAGGCACAAGTATGTCAACTGTCAAATGTAACAAAAATGAGTTGGGGTATTTTTAATACAATTTTTCCTATTTAAAAAGTTTATAATATATAAAGTAAATAATAAATACTCCCTCCATCCCATTATATGCTTTACCCTTATGAGAAATCACGCAAATTAAGAAAAAAGATAAGTGGAGAAAGTATTGTGAGTATAAAAGTAAAATATGAAAGAGAATGAGTAGAGGGAATAGTAAATTTAAAAAGTGTTGTGAGTATAAAAGTGAAATAGGAGAGAAAATGAGTGAGTGGAATAGTAAAAATTCTTTGCCATTTTAGAAAAGGTGAAGCTTTTAACGAAACATCCATTTTGACAAAAGGTGAAGCTTGAAATGGGATGGAGGGAGTATTATTTACTTTTTGCCATTTTAGAAATAAAGTAAAGTACAAACCTCCGTTTGTTTCACCGTAAAACATTTTTCGGAAAATATTTTCTGTAAAATAACTCGTTTTACGCCGTTTGGTTGAGCCCCCGGAAAATGTGTTCCGAAAAATAACTCGTTTTTCGCTGTTTGGTTGTTTTCCGAAAAATGGAGAAAACGTTTTCCGAAAAACATTTTACGCCCTTCCTAAGTAAAACGACTTACTGACCTTGTCCTAAGTAAAACATTTTCCGAAAAATGGTGGCCTTAATGTACAACTCATATTTCACAAGGTACAACATAATAATAATAATTAAAAATAATTTTTAACCGCCCCCCCCCACCCCACCCTCCACCCCAAATTTTTTTTTCTTTTTTGTAACCGCCCACCCACCCCCTTTTTTGTAACCGCCCCACCCACCCACCCCCTACCTACCCCACCCCCCACCCCAAAAAATTTTTTTTTTTAATTTTTTTTTTGTAACCACCCCACCCACCCCCTGCCTACCCCACCCCACCCCCACCCCAAATTGTTTTTTTTTTTGTAATCACTCACTCACCCCACCCCCCAATTTTTTTTTTGTAATCGCCCATCCACCCCCTACCTACCCCACCCCCTCCCAATTTTTTTTATCGACCCACCCTATCTACCCCACCCCACCCACCCACCCCCCACACCAAAAAAAAATTTTTAATCATTAAAAAAAATTAATATTTTTATTTTTGGAGTTGGGGGTGGGGGCTGGGTGGGGTGGGGTAGGCAGGGTGTAGGTGGGGTGGTTACAAAAAATGATTAATTTTTTTTTTTTTTTGGGTGGGGGGGTAGGCAAGGGCGGTGGGGCGGTTACAAAAAAAAAAAAAAATGGGTGGGGGGTGGGTGGGATAGGCAGGGGGTGGGTGAGGCGGTTACAAAAAAAAAAAAATTGGGTGGGGGGTGGGTGGGTGGGTGGGGTGGGGTAGGCGGGGGGTGGGTGGGGTGATTACAAAAAATGATTAAAAATTTTTTTTTTTAATAAAACATTTTACGCCCTTCCGAAAAATATTTTTTTACCAAATATCTGAAAACATTTTACACCCTTCCTCCGTAAAATATTTTACGCCCTACCTCCGTTAAACATTTTACAGGAAAATATTTTTCGGAAAACGTTTTCCAAAAATGTTTTACGTCGAAACAAACGAAGCCTTACTCTACTCTGGGAGTTATCAGAAAGAAAATGTGAACCTTATTCAGAGATTAATAGAGTATTTTGTATATGAGTGTAAATTACTCCCTCCGTCCCTAAATATTTGTCCCATTTGACTTTTCAAACATTTTAATTTAGTGATTTTGAAGCTTTAATTTTAGTTATTTTTACGAACGCTTTGAAAATTATTGATAATATACACCGCCGTTATGTAATACTCCGTCCCTAAATGTTACAAGTTTTGAAAATTTGATGATTTTGAAGCTTTAATTATGGAAATGAGACTAACTTTTTGGGACAAAGGAAAAGGGGAAATGGGACAAACATTTAGGGACGGAGGGAGTACAAGTTATTATTTGATGATGGCTTATTTAAAAAAATAATGTAAAAAAGGCTTAAACAAAGATAATTGCTTTTTTTTTTTAACCATTGAAATAATTGTTTAGAAAAACAAATCAGAATGAGATCATCATTTAAAGTTTGGACAGTTGAAAAAATAAAGAACAAATACTCCATCCGTTTCATCCGTTTCACAAGGTCTTACTTTCCTTTTTATTCTGTCACATTTTAAGATTTTTAGTTACATTTTTACTTAAATTACAGAATGAGATTAACTTGTTATTATCACAAAAAAATCTACCTACTTTCTTTTTCCTATTTTATTTTTCATACTCAATACCTCATTTCTAAAATACTTGCAGTTATACGAGAGATTTTTGTTTAAAAAAACTTGCAATTTTAAAATTTTTCATAAAACTTTGATCCAAACTATTTTTATTTATGATTAGTTAGTTGTCAGTGTAAAAATATTTAATTACGAGTAGGTCTGCTGAGAAACGCGTTTCAACGTCCCTTATGGAGAAACGGGGCTTGGTTTGTCGCGCGACATACATAGCCAGTTTCTGGATATCCTATTCAAAAGCACGGATATCCAAGCATTGAATATGGATATCTGTAGAAGGCTTTGAAAAGGATATCCGTAAACTAAAATATTTTTCTGGATATCCTTTCCAAGCTCGATATCGAAACATTGAATATGGATATCCAGAAGCTTTGGAAAGGATATCCAGAAAAAATATTTTGGTTTCTGGATATTCTTTTCAAAGCTTCTGGATATCCATATGCAATGTTCTGGATATCCAGAAACTGAGGAAGTGATATCCAGTTGTTGTGGCTAAGTATGTCGCGCGACAAACCAAACCCCGTTTCTCCATACGCGACAGAGAAACGCGTTTCTCCCCAAATTTTGTATTTAATTATCTAGATATTGAAATATTTAAAAAAGTATTTTAGTCAACGGAGTGATACGTGTGGAGTGGAGAGCACGGGAATGCAGCATCAGGAGTCAGGAGATGCCAATGTGGGACACCAATGTACGGACAAAAAATAAGACTAGTCGCACACCAGCATAGAATATCCAATATAGACAACAGGCAAATGAACGCTCACGATTGGTGCTCAACTCTGACCTCACTCATTCACCACCGTCCAAGTCCCTAACTAGCAAATTTAACACGCTTAGCCAATCGTCATTTCTAAACAGGTAATAATATATTCTCTCCCCGTTCCATTCTAAATTTGCTATTAATTAAAAGCAAATTTATTTATTTTTAATATTCATATAATAACAAAGTGAGTAGTATAATTTAATAATATGAAGATATTTTTAAATACAAACTAAGGCTCCGTTTGTTTGGGGAAAAATGTTTTCCGAAAAACATTTTCCTCATTTTTTGGTGTTTGTTTCGCACCAGAAAATGGGAAAACTTCATTTTTATCTTATTTTCCGAAAAACATTTTCATTTTTCGAAAAACATTTTGCTGAAAATCATTTTTCGAAAAATGTTTTACGCTAAACAAACGGAGCCTAAGAGAATTAAGTTTGTGAGACGTTAAATAAGAATATGCTACTATCTCTGTTCCGATTTAAGGTTTTTACATTTACTTTTAGTTTGTTACACATTAAGGTTTTTAGTTATTTTATTAATTAAAATTGACAATGAGACTCATTTGTTATTCTCATGACAAAAATTTCCTACACACTTTCTTTTTACTACTTTACTTTTCATATCACAACATTTACCTTTTCTTAATTTAAGTGAAAAATCATACTAAAAACATTAAAATAGGACGGAGGAAGTATTAATTTAGTTTTTTTTTTTTTTTTTTTTTGGTAATAAATTAATTTAGTTGAGAATGTTCATATTCAACCTACTATTCAATTCATCAACTTATTATACCATTTAACTAGTCAAGATTATTTGAATGTTACATACTGTATACTTCATTATTAGTTAATATCTTAAATTATTTTAAATCATATTAACTATTATCTTTATTTTTTTCAATATTTTAAATTTATTAATTATTTTTTGTAAAAAAAAAAGCTAAAATTTTTATTTATTATTTTATAGGGCATCTGTCAATTTAGGGTCTGAAGTCTATGAAATGACCAAAATGTCCTCACGGAATCTCATGTCCATCGCATGTGGTTACTTAACGGATTTTTTTGACGAAAAACGTCAAAAAGTCCCAAATTGATCAAAATTGTAACTTTAGGCCCTAAATTGACAGTTTTAAAACTTCAAGCCCCAACGTGGTACCACCCCTATACTACATGTCCTAAATTTTAATTAACCCTTGATTTTACTACTCTTGCACAATACATATGGATCTCCTATACACACCCTTCCATATCCATAATAGATATGCCAATTTACCTAACGGGCCTTGGCCTAGTGGTACAATGGTGACTTCCCGAAGGGGAGGTCACCGGTTCGAGTCCCCCCAAGGAGATTTTTGGGGCTTAATTTCCTACCTTGGTTTCAGGGTCCTTAGGAGCCCCCCGGGGCATATCAGTGCAGTTAAGGAAGCGGCATTGCTGGGCTTGTATCCTCAGTGTGGGGAGTTCAAATCTTGGCAGGTCTGGTGGAGCACCATTTGGTGTTGTAAGAGTGATGTAAATGCCTCTTTGGCGAAGCATTTGGAGCGGCCATTTGGTGATGTAAGAGTGATGTAAATGCCTTGTAGGAGGGCTCCCTTGGGGCTCGGAGTATAAGGTGCCGCCACCAGTCGCATAGGGCACATCCCACGATTTACCTCCGTCAGCATACTGAGAAGCCGGTATCTGGTGGTCCAGGATTAGTCCGGCGAAGCTGAGAACCTGGGTATCAAAAAAATAAAAAAGATATGCCAATTTAAATTTTGGTTGTCAATTTATGGTCGGGCGCACATAATAATTTTCAAATTATTACAATTAGTGCAAACGTCTTGAGAGATGACAAAATAATACAATATATTTTGAATAGGTCTCCGGAGAAACGCGTTTCTCCATAAGTTATGGAGAAACGTGTTTCTGGATATCAGTCTCAAAGGTTCTGGATATCCAGAACCCTTTGATCATGATATCCAGAAGTTATGTTAGAATGGGATCAACACATACCAACTTTCTGGTCATGACCTTCACTTTTTTCTGGATATACTTTTCACTGTTTTCTGGATATACTTTTCACTGGTTTCTGGATATAGATTTGGCCAAGGTCATGGTCAATACAAAATTTCTGGATATCCTTTCTCTTAATTTCTGGATATACTTTTTAGTGATTTCTGGATATAGATTTGGCCAAGGCCATGGGCCAAGGTCATGGCCAATACAAAATTTCTGGATATCCTTTCAAAAGGTTCTGAATATCCAGAAATCCGTTTTTCCATAAATTATGGAGAAACGCGTTTCTCCCTAGATTTTGGCATATATTTTGTGGTATGTTGCATTATTGACAAACATTTTGTTTCATATTTTCATCAATAAGTATGCTTAGTACGCTGCATTATTTGTTATATGGAGTATTAAACATATATTTAGGGCTCGTTTGGTAGGCCGATAGGATTAGCCTGTATTAATAGTGAGGAGATTATTAATCAGGGGATTAATAATGCCACCCTTTTTTTTTTGATTAATAAGAAGGGGATAAGAGGAAATAAGAAGTTACTATCCAGGTTGTTAGAAATAATGCAGTGATTGCATTTAATGTATCAAACACCAAACTTATTGGATTAATAATCATATCCAGCCTAAGAAGGGCTACCAAACTGCCCCTTAGACTACCCACAATGGTTTCATCCCCTTTTCCCATTTCATCTAACACTTTTTACACTTTTTTTCATACACCTAATATTTCATCTACCAATTTCATTTACCCCCCTACAATGTCTAACTTAAATTAAAATTCAACTCCCTCCAACTCATCATTCTATACCCCATAACTTTTATTTTATTTATATTCTCTATTTTTATGATTAGTAAAATAATAATAATAATTATTATTATTTATAATTAAAAAAATATTTCACACTTAATTAAAAAAATATTGTATCAATTTATAGAAAAAAAATAATGATTTTTTTTTAATAAAGGCTAAAATGAAGAAGGATAATTGAGAAATGAGTGTTTTTTTTGTGTCCAAATCAAATGAAACTTATATCAATTTGTAGGGAAAAAATGATGAATTTTGATAAAAAAAATTAAAAAAAAATTAATATACTAGGTGATAATTAAGCTCAAAGATTTGGGATAAAAAAAAATTTCGAAAATCCAATGGGAGGCTTACACGTGAAAATTCAAGAAAAAAAAAAGGGAAAAGGCGAACGCCACACGCGCCATCTCGGGCGGTGTGGCTCACTCGCTCAATTCGGGCCAATGGGACGCTGACATGTGGCGGATTAAAAAAAATTAATACATTCAGCTGGATGAAATCTTTCATTCAGCAATTTCATCCAACCCCCTTTCAGTTTGCCATTGGAGCATTTCAGTTAGTTGAAAAAACTTTCATCTCACCTTTCAGTTAACCATTGTATGTAGTCTTAGACATGGTCAAAATAAACCACAATTGGAGGGAACCAAAACTGGTATGAACCAGAGAATCGACGGTTATATGATTCGGTTTAGGTGTCGTTTGTTTTTTTTTGTTTCTTCCTCTTATTTGCCTCTGAATGCTTATTCATTCAGAGGTGGAGTTATTAAGTCCGTTTTTTTTTTTGATTAAGACTTAACTGCCTCTTATTTGCCTCTTATTTTTAAGTGATAGATTTGCCTCTTATTTGCCTCTTATACTATATATATATATATATATATATATATATATATATATATATATATATATATATATATATATATATATATATATATATATATATATATATATATATATATATATATATATATATATATATATATACTCCCTCCGTCCAGTTACATACTTCACACTTTCTATTTTGGGCGTCTAATTACATACTTCACACTTTGTCTCCTACATTATTTTAATACTCACAACACCATTATAATTTACTATTCCCTCCACTCATTCCCTCTCCTATTTTACTTTTACACTCACAACATTATATCATTATTTTTTTCCTTAATTCACGCGTGAACAGTAACTGTGAAACATGTACTTGGACGGAGGGAGTATATATATATATATATATATATATATATATATATATATATATATATATATATATATATATATATATATTATAAATGGGAACGGGGTGCTACAGTACAATGAACAGTTTTAAGTGTCGAATTTCCCATTTTGCCCTCACTAAGTTGTCACTTTCCCATTTTGCCCTTTAAAAAAAAATTTAAAGAAAAAAAAAAGTGTCCTCGGATACGGGCTTAATTAAAAAAAAACGTGTTCTCAAACACGAATTTTTACTAGTATATATAAAAGTTTGGGCTGCTTCAACAGTAAAATTTTAAGAAACTAATCGATTTTCTTACGAATTTAGTTCTATCATAAATACAGTAGTTGTAATTTATTCTAAAACATACTCTCTTTCCCCACTTGGAATAGAATATTTTGAAATGATATGATATTAAGGAAAAATGTTATTAGAGTTTATGTTATCTATATAATATATAAAAGCAGAAACATTTTAAGACCATACAGCTCGCCACGTGAAATTCCAAGTCAGCTCTATGTTCACCAATTATTAGCCGCCATGTGTCACATTCAATGAAGAGTTTTATATTAGATTTTGATTTAAACACAAATTTTAGCTTTTAAATCCAAACAAAATATTTTTAAACGTAATAAATTCAAACTATAGCGGTTCAACTACTTCATCCGAAAGAATGTGATGGTGGTAGAAAGTAGAAACATTGTCTTGGAGCATGCACTGATTTCTCTTATCATTATCCCCCGTATTAGATTTTAAATTATTAGATTAGTTTATTTTATTTTATTAGATTAAATTTAATTTGTTTAAATTGTATTATTCTCTCCATCCTAAAATGAATGATTTTTTTCAAAATTTAATAATCATTTTAAAAAATTTAATTTTAATCTAGAAAAAATAATAAACATTCTTTTAATTCATTTTCAAAATTTTACATTTGTAAAAATATAATGAATTATGAAAAAAAAAATTAATCAAAAAATTTAAAAGAACATTTATTTTGAGACAATAATGGTCATTCAATCTATATAATATATAAAAGCAGAAACATTTCAAGACCATACAGCTCGCCACGTGAAATTCCAAGTCAGCTCTATATTCACCAATAATTAGACGCCATGTGTCACATTCAATGAAGAGTTTTATTTTAGATTTTGATTTAAACACAAATTTTAGCTTTTAAATCCAAACAAAATATTTTTAAACGTAATAAATTTAAACTGCAGCAGTTCAACTACTTCATCCGAAAGAATGTGATGGTGGTAGAAAGTAGAAACATTGTCTTAAAGCATGCACTGATTTCTCTTATCATTATCCCCCATATTAGATTTTAGATTATTAGATTAGTTTATTTTATTTTATTTTATTTTATTGAATTAAATTTAATTTGTTTAAATTGTATTATTCTCTCCATCCTAAAATGAATGATTTTTTTTAAAAATTTAATAATCATTTTAAAAAATTTAATTTTAATCTAGAAAAAATAATAAACACTCTTTTAATTCATTTTCAAAATTTTACATTTGTAAAAATATAATGAATTATGAAAAAAAATTAAATCAAAAAATTTAAAAGAACATTTATTTTGAGACAATAATGGTCATTCAATCTATATAATATATAAAAGCAGAAACATTTCAAGACCATACAGCTCGCCACGTGGAATTTCAAGTCAGCTCTATTTTCACCAATTATTAGCCGCCATGTGTCACATTCAATGAAGAGTTTTATTTTAGATTTTGATTTAAACACAAATTTTAGCTTTTAAATCCAAACAAAATATTTTTAAACGTAATAAATTCAAACTACAGCGGTTCAACTACTTCATACGAAAGAATGTGATGGTGGTAGAAAGTAGAAACATTGTCTTGGAGCATGCAATGATTTCTCTTATCATTATCCCCCATATTAGATTTTAGATTATTAGATTAGTTTATTTTATTTTATTGGATTAAATTTAATTTGTTTAAATTGTATTATTCTCTCCATCCTAAAATGAATTATTTTTTTTCAAAATTTAATAATCATTTTTAAAAAAATTAATTTTAATCTAGAAAAAATAATAAACATTCTTTTAATTCATTTTCAAAATTTTACATTTGTAAAAATATAATGAATTATGAGAAAAAATTTAATCAAAAAATTTTAAAGAACATTTATTTTGAGACAATAATGGTCATTCAATCTATATAATATATAAAAGCAGAAACATTTCAAGACCATATAGCTCGCCACGTGAAATTCCAAGTCAGCTCTATGTTCACCAATTATTAGCCGCCATGTCTCACATTCAATGAATAGTTTTATTTTAGATTTTGATTTAAATACAAATTTTAGCTTTTAAATCCAAATAAAATATTTTTAAACGTAATAAATTCAAACTGCATCGGTTCAACTACTTCATCCGAAAGAATGTGATGGTGGTAGAAAGTAGAAACATTGTCTTAGAGCATGCACTGATTTCTCTTATCATTATTCCCCATATTAAATTTTAGATTATTAGATTAGTTTATTTTATTTTATTGGATTAAATTTAATTTGTTTAATTTAAATTGTATTATTCTCTCCATCCTAAAATGAATGATTTTTTTTTCAAAATTTAATAATCATTTTAAAAAAAAAATTAATTTTAATCTAGAAAAAATAATAAACATTCTTTTAATTCATTTTCAAAATTTTACATTTGTAAAAATATAATGAATTATGAAAAAAAATTAAATCAAAAAATTTAAAAGAACATTTATTTTGAGACAATAATGGTCATTCAATCTATATAATATATAAAAGCAGAAACATTTCAAGACCATACAGCTCGTCACGTGAAATTCCAAGTCAGCTCTATGTTTACCAATTATTAGCCTTCATGTGTCACATTCAATGAAGAGTTTTATTTTAGATTTTGATTTAAACACAAATTTTAGCTTTTAAATCCAAACAAAATATTTTTAAACGTAATAAATTCAAACTACAGCGGTTCAACTACTTCATCCGAAAGAATGTGATGGTGGTAGAAAGTAGAAACATTGTCTTGGAGCATGCACTGATTTCTCTTATCATTATCCCCCATATTAGATTTTAGATTATTAGATTAGATTAGTTTCTTTTATTTTATTGGATTAAATTTAATTTGTTTAAATTGTATTATTCTCTCCATCCTAAAATAAATGATTTTTTTCAAAATTTAATAATCATTTTAAAAAAATTAATTTTAATCTAGAATAAATAATAAACATTCTTTTAATTCATTTTCAAAATTTTACATTTGTAAAAATATAATGAATTATGAAAAAAATTTAATCAAAAAATTAAAAAGAACATTTATTTTGAGACAATAATGGTCATTCAATCTATATAATATATAAAAGCAGAAACATTTCAAGACCATACAGCTCGCCACGTGGAATTTCAAGTCAGCTCTATGTTCACCAATTATTAGCCGCCATGTGTCACATTCAATGAAGAGTTTTATTTTAGATTTTGATTTAAACACAAATTTTAGCTTTTAAATCCAAACAAAATATTTTAAATGTAATAAATTCAAACTGCAGCGGTTCAACTACTTCATCCGAAAGAATGTGATGGTGGTAGAAAGTAGAAACATTGTCTTAGAGCATGCACTGATTTATCTTATCATTATCCCCCATATTAGATTTTAGATTATTAGATTAGTTTATTTTATTTTATTGGATTAAATTTAATTTGTTTAAATTGTATTATTCTCTCCATCCTAAAATGAATGATTTTTTTTCAAAATTTAATAATCATTTTAAAAAAATTAATTTTAATCTAGAAAAAATAATAAACATTCTTTTAATTCATTTTCAAAATTTTACATTTGTAAAAATATAATGAATTATGAAAAAAAATTAAATCAAAAAATTTAAAAAAAACATTTATTTTGAGACAATAATGGTCATTCAATCTATATAATATATAAAAGCAGAAACATTTCAAGACCATACAGCTCGCCACGTGAAATTCCAAGTCAGCTCTATGCTCACCAATTATTAGCTGCCATGTGTCACATTCAATGAAGAGTTTTATTTTAGATTTTGATTTAAACACAAATTTTAGCTTTTAAATTCAAACAAAATATTTTTAAACGTAATAAATTCAAACTACAGCGGTTCAACTACTTCATCCGAAAGAATGTGATGGAGGTAGAAAGTAGAAACATTGTCTTGGAGCATGCACTGATTTCTCTTATCATTATCCCCCATATTAGATTTTAGATTATTAGATTAGTTTATTTTATTTTATTGGATTAAATTTAATTTGTTTAAATTATATTATTCTCTCCATCCTAAAATGAATGATTTTTTTCAAAATTTAATAATCATTTTAAAAAATTTAATTTTAATCTAGAAAAAATAATAAACATTCTTTTAATTCATTTTCAAAATTTTACATTTGTAAAAATATAATGAATTATGAAAAAAAAAATTAAAAGAACATTTATTTTGAGACAATAATGGTCATTCAATTAGAGATAGAGGAAGTATCATTATCCATTATCCCCATATCTTATTATCATATTAGTATATTTTATTAGCTAAATTTAAAATTTTAAAATTATCATCTTTGTAAGTCTTTTTAAGTAAGATTTCCAAATCATATTATCAGATTATATTTATTATTTTCAGCTTATCAAATCATTATATTTAAATAGTTTAAATTTAAAATTTAAAAATTGTCATCTAATGAAAGTCTTTTGGAAGTAATAGTCCTAGAACTTAATCTCTTTTTATAACCAGAAATCACTATCATTAATTTGTATCTATCATTCTTTTGCATACGTTTTCACGCATCTGCCTCTTCCAAGTTTGTCTTTCTTTTTTCTCTCAAATCCATTTTTTTGTCAAATTAAATTTGTGCTGCATAGTTTCAATAGTGATTAATAATTAAATGATATTTCAATTTCTAACAAGCTATTATTCTTAGGATAGAAATATCAGTGCTTTACTAACATTTAATGTTGTTTACTAACCTTAATGTATAATGGATTGTTAGATGTTATAACAAATTTCTAATGCATATTAACTCAGTTTGTATGCCATTTGAGCCTGCCTTCTTGATTGTTTAATGCTTGATTAATAAAATACTCAATCAAAAAATACGAGTATTTATGATTTCCGAATTTCTATCAAGTGTACTAAGTGATACTTGGTGATGGTGGTAGAAAGTAAAAACATTGTCTTGGAGCATGCACTGATTTCTCTTATTGTTATCCCCCATATTAGATTTTAGATTATTAGATTAGTTTATTTTATTGGATTAAATTTATTTTTTTTTAAATTGTATTATTCTCTCCATCCTAAAATGAATGATTTTTTTTCAAAATTTAAGAATCATTTTAAAAATTTTAATTTTAATCTAGAAAAAATAATAAATATTCTTTTAATTCATTTTCAAAATTTTAGATTTGTAAAAATATAATGAATTATGAAAAAAATTAAATCAAAAAATTTAAAAGAACATTTATTTTGAGACAATAATGGTCATTCAATCTATCTATATAATATATAAAAGCAGAAACATTTCAAGACCATACAGCTCGCCACGTGGAATTTCAAGTCAGCTCTATGTTCATCAATTATTAGTAGCCATGTGTCACATTCAATGAAGAGTTTTATTTTAGATTTTGATTTAAACACAAATTTTAGCTTTTAAATCCAAACAAAATATTTTTAAACGTAAAAAATTCAAACTACAGCGGTTCAACTACTTCATCCGAAAGAATGTGATGGTGATAGAAAGTAGAAACATTGTCTTGTATGCCATTTGAGCCTGCCTTCTTGATTGTTTAATGCTTGATTAATAAAATACTCAACCAAAAAGATACGAGTATTTATGATTTCCTAATTCCTATCAAGTGTACTAAGTGATACTTGGTGATGATAAAGAAACTGTTTTCAAGTCTGCGCCGAGCATGATCTCGCAAAGAAGACAAGCAACCAAAATCCAACAAAGCTAACTTCATTATCTTAATTTTTCATTCTCCGCATTATGGCCATTGAAAGCTAAACCTCCACGGACAGATTTAAATCGATTCTATCATTCTCTTAGTGTTATTTAATTTGATCATCTCAATTATAGTTTTTAAGAATATTTTTTGTTGTGATTTTTAACTTAGGTAATTATCTTGATTCTTTTTTTTGTGTGTTGATCAAACATGTTCCCTTTTTTTTTTATGAAACTGATTAAATATGATCCTAAGCATTACATCGTTGTCGAGGTCTCTTTTTAGAAAAAGTATACTCCGGCCCAAAATGAAAAACTAAATTATTTTTCTAATTTTTTCTTGATTAACGATAAATTTAAAATATTTTGATCATTCATTTTGGGATATAAATATTATTATATTAAACAATGTACTCTAGGCATTTAGTTTTTTATATACTACTAAAAGATATAATCACTTTTAAAAAACTTCAATTCATGAATAAGTAACACTTTTATGTTTAGTGAATCATATTTTGTGAGGTAATTCTGAATCTATATTTGTTTATGTGATACAAAATTTATCTCTACTATGTGCATCCATTAAAGTGTAAATTAGCTTTTGATATGATTTGTATAGTTTAATATTTTAAGTGATACTTCTTTCATTTTGGAATAAGAATGTTGCAGTCATATTGCACGCTTATTAAGGAAAAAAGTGGGCAAACAGTTTGAGTGACTTGAAGACTTAATTATCAAAAACACTATTTATGATTCAAGTTAATTGAAATACGAAGTATGTACATTATGTTGTGGTTTTTTGTAATTATAAGCATGATAAGGGCAAAAATTGTCATTATTTTCCATTTTAAAATTTTACTCTAGGATGAACGTAAAAAAGGACGAAATAGAAATCTTACTTACTTTGGGACAAAATGTGTATAGTATTTTTATTACTAAGAATATTAAAAATCATTTGTTGAATATTTTCAGGTTGAGTCATAGAGATATAATTTTACCATGTTGTTTTTATAATATTTAATTATTAGATTCATTATGCCCGTCGAGTATCGACGGGTTACTGACTAATTAGTATAAAAAATGGGATATTAAAGAGAAAGTGAGTTAGAAATAATAAGTGAAAAATTGTTATAATTGTGATAATGAGTATCAATCATTGAAACCTCAAGCCTAAAAGGCCTTGGATTCCTAAAAGGCAATTTGATTGACCTTTTATTTATTTTTATTTTTATGTTTTTTTCTTCTTATTATTTTTTTTTTTTTTTTGTGATGGTTTTGGCTTAGTCCTCCATCACCTTTTTGTACCTTTTATTTTTCAATAATATTTAGGGGGCATTGCCCTTTTCGCTAAAAAAAAAAATAAAAAATAACAAGAGTATCAATCATTGAATGTAGCGTTGCCATTTTGGAGTTGTATTATTTCAAATGTGACACTATTGCGAAACTGCTGAACGGTCATAAAAAATGGTCAAATGTTCGTTGGAACGAATTAAGTATTTCAAAACACGCGGTGATAAAATCTCTATCTCTATCTCTATATAATAAAAGCAAGAAAGTCTTGCTTTTCCCCCAAAACCAAGGGCAATTTCGACATTTTACAGCGTGGCATAAGTGAGAATAAGCTGGCTAAAAATCTACGCCTTCAGATTTTTTTTTAAATTCATTTGGACACGTGTCGCGTTTACGTTGAAGGGCATTTCCGTCATTTCACGGCGCGTGAGGCCCAAGCGCCGACATAGGCGCGTTTCTGCGGGCCTTTCTTCTTTTTTTTTTTGGAAATTTGACACATGGCGAATCACGATTGGCTGGATTAATTTCAGATTTTTTTTTGCTCCGATTTCTTTGACCTCAATTATTATATATTAAATTAATTTTTTTTAATTTTTTTTTACACCAAAATTCTTAATTTTTTTATCTTTAAATAGAGACTTCTTTCATTTGATTTGGACACAGAAAAAAATTCCTCTTTTTTAAATTTTAATTTGCTAATTATCCTTCGCTAAATTTTCAATTTCTTTTAGTGAAAATTAATTAAGTATGAAATATATTTTTTAAGTGGGATGGGGTAATATGTTTATATAAAGTAGATAGGGTTATTTAATATAATAAAAATCTATATATATATATATATATATATGTGGCGGAGTGTGATGAATGTGGGTTTGAGTTTCTATTTAATAAGTGGGATGGGGTAATATGTTTATTGAGTTTATTGTAGTTCGATACATAAAACAATGAAGTGCATTTTGGGCATTTCACATCGGGGCGAAATGGCAAATAACCCGGCCAAAAATCCACGTAGCAGGCGCTGATAGGACCAAAAATGGCGCGTGTCGTACACGCGCATAAATTGGCGCATCTACTCGAGTGGAATTGTTTTTTTTTTTACACAATTGGACACGTGTCGTCCGTTCATCGAAGGGCATTTTTGACATTTCCCTGGCGCGTGTGCTGCACGAGTCGACAACGGCGCATTTTTTCGGTCTTTTCACTTTTTTTTTTCTATTTTCACACGTGGCGACCCACGATTGGCTGGATGGATTTTAGATATTTTTTTTAATCCGATTTCTTTGACCTCAATTATTATATATTAAATTAATTTTTTTTACACCAAAATTCATAATTTTTTTTCTCTTTAAATAGAGACTTCTTTCATATGATTTGAACACAGAAAAAAATTCCTCTTTTTTAAATTTTACTATGTTAATTATCCTTTGCTAATTTTTCAATTTCTGTTAAGTGAAAATTAATTAAGTGTGAAGTATTTTTTTTAATTATAAATGATAATATAATAATAAAATAATTTTACTAATAAAAAAATAAAGAATATAAAATAAAATAAAAGTGATGGGGTATAGGATGGTGAGTTGAAATGGTGTTGAATATGTATAAACAAAATCATTGTGTATATATAAAATATATAGGGTTATTTCATATAATAATAATATATATATATATATATATATATATATATATATATATATATATATATATATTGGGCGGAGTGTGATGAATGTGGGTTTGGATTTCTATTTAATAAGTGGGATGGGATAATATGGTTATTGAGTTTATTTTAGTTCGATACATAAAACAATTTATTTAATTTTTCTTAAAAAAATCTTTGAAGCATAGTAAATAAAGTATTAATAAATTTGTCAATTTTTCTATCGGTCTCAAAAATTTGGTATTTATAAAGACGAATATCGGGAAAGATGGTCATCATTTTAATTTTTTGGTGCACAAATTGGTATTTTAAAAGAGAGAGAGGAATGAGTGGAATGAGTGGGTTTGGTTTGATGAGGGAGCAGAGGGTTTGAGATTTTTTTTTTCATTTAACACAATTGTTAGTGTTTTTAGGAATTTGATTTTTCTTTTCAAAATTAAATAAGTTAAATTGAAAATAAATATCATAATTATGTTCATGATGAGATAATGTAAATAAATATGACATATTATGTATAATTTGTTGTGGTATCTTATATTGTGAGTCTAATTATAAATGTGTGAAAGTATAATTTGTAACGTTCTTAAATTAAAAATTAATAAGTTATTAGAATTTAATTTGAAATAGAATATAGATATTTTTTTTCTTTTATTGGATTAAATGGGTGAAGTAGGGTTTTTCACTGGGAGTAAAAGATAATTAGTACGGATTGCATATTAAAGTTGAGGTGAATAAAAGGGGTAGATTAAGATTTCATTTGGAGCGGAACAAAGAAAATCAAATTATTTCGGTATGCATTGCATGAAAATTTAAATTTTCTAGACAAAATCTTAATAAAATATACTCCCTCCGTCCCACATCAAATGGTCCCTTGGTTTATTTCACGGTTTTTAAGAAAAATGAATAAAGTGGGTATAAATTAGAGGTGATAGAATGTAAAAGTTAAATGTGTGGTAGGAAATAGGAGAGAGAATGTAAAAGTTGAAAATATTTAATAGGAGAGAGAATGAGTGGGAGGAATAGTGTGGTTTTTTTGTAAATATGTGGAGATGATAAGGGTATAAATATATAGAAAACTTTCCATTTATGGAAGGGACCAATTGAAGTGGGACGTCCCAAAAAGGAAATTGGACCATTTGAAGTGGGACGGAGGGAGTAATATATTAATTTATATTGGGACAGAGGTAATAGTACTACTATATTAATTTATATACATAAATCTTAAGAATATTATCTAACATTAATATTAATGAAGTATGTGAAAATTAAACGTGGATGTAGAAGTTTAATACTCCCTCCGTCCCGGTCCAATGGAGACCAAATTTTTGGGTACACAGATTAAGAAAAAGTAAGAGAGATAAACAGTGAAAGGAAATGTTGTGAGTATGAAAAAATAAATAGGAGAGAGAATGAGTGTGAGGAATAGTGATTTGATTGGTGTTGTGAGTGTAAAAGTAAAATAGGAGAGAGAATAAGTGAGAAAAATAGTAAAAATTCCATTCCATTTTGTACAGTCTCCATTGAGCTGGGACGGACCAAAAAGAAAATAAGTCTCCATTGGGCTGGGACGGAGGGAGTATGATTTAAGAACAAAATGACTTATCGAAAATTGAAAGTGATGATGTTTGACAGTTTCAGAAGTTTTATTTGCTTGGAGAATTATTGTAGTGAAGAGTTCTGAAATGCAGTTGAAGAGAAGGATTGAGAGACTTATAACTAGGATAAATTACTCTTCTTCAATTGTCAACACAAATTACGCGGCACTGTGGGCAAATTATATTTCCTTAATTACACGTTTCTTAACTAAATTACACTTATCATGTTCAATACGCGATAATTATGTTTTACATCAAAAATACATGTTTACTTCTTTCGTAACATTGAAAAAAGGACGTCAAACGTGAATATTATTTAATAGAATAGTAATTCACGTATAATGCGCGTCTTAAATATGTACAAACTATTTAAGCGTTAGTAAATGTCCGTGCATCGCACGGGAGTAATACTAGTATATATAAAAGGAGGATTGTCAAACTCCCGCCCAAATCAGGGGCAATTTAGTAATTTCATGCGATGGCGAAGCTGTAATTAACAAGGCGGAGAGACACTTGGCAAGCTTGCATTGGGCGCGTGCGTCACACGCGCCGACAGAGGCGTGTGTACGCGTAACGTTTTTTTTTTTTTTTAAATAACGTGACACGTGTCGCACTATGATTGGCCATTTTATTTTCGGAATTTTTTTTTTCATCCCCTTTTTTTGACCTCAATTATTTTATAAAAAAAAAAATTTAAAAATATTTTTACACCAAAATTCATAATTTTTTTTTCTCTTTAATTAGAGACTAATTTCATTTAATTTGGACAAAAAAAAACACTCTTTTTTAAATATAAATTTCTTTATTTTTCTTTTTAATTTTTCAATATCTTTTTTTTTAAAATTAATTAAGTGTGAAGTATATTTTTTTATTATAAATGATGATAAGAATAATCATAATTTTACTTTTTAAATATAAATTATTATTTGTAATGTTAGTTCCTTCGTTTCAAAATTTGACATTAATTTTTTAAACATATTAAGTAATATTGTATAAATTATTCCTTGGGACGAATATATTAATTTCTTTTTTTCCCGAAGTAGCATTATTTTGTAAAAATTAATATTTATAATGTTCGTGTCTTCGTGTCAGAAAATAAATATTAATTTTTGAGATAAGTCAATTCATTGAGGCAAAGGAAGGAATTTTATTTTTTTTTGATATAGAAAGTAGTATTAATTATGGGATGAAAGTAATATTCATTTTTAAATTGAAGGAAATTTTTTTGCTTAAAAAAAAGTAGAATTTTTTTATATGTCCAAAAAAAATGAACATTGCTTCTTTCGTCTCAATAAACATTTTAAAAATAATACTACTTTATTCGTCTAAAAAATTAATGTAATATTTTGAGACGAAAACACTAACATTACAAACATTAATTGCAGAGGCGAATGAAGTAGTATTATTTTTTAAAATATTCATTGGGTTGAAGGAAATAATGCTCATTTTTTTTTTAAAAAAAAATGTAGTATTATTTTTGGGTTTATCATTTTGATTCGAAAGTAATATTCATTTTTGAAATATTGTAATATTAGTGCCTTCGTTTCAAAATATGACATTACTTTTTTAAACAACTTAAGTAATATTTTATAAAATATTCATTGGGATGAAGATGGTATTTTATTTTTATAGCCGAAGTAGTAATATTTTGCAAAAATTAATCTTTATAATGTTTGTGTCTTCGTGTGTCAAAAAATAATCATTATTTTTTGAGACAAGTAAATTCCTTGATGCAAAGGAAGCAATTTTCTTTTGATATAGAAAGTAGTATTCATTATGGGACGAACGTAATATTCATTTTTGAATTGAAGTAATTTTTTTCCTTACAAAATAGAATTTTTTTATATGTCCAAGAAAAATTAACATTGCTTCTTTTGGCTCAATGAACATTTACAAAAATAATACTACGTTATTCGCCTAAAAAAATAATGTCATATTTTAAGACGAATGCACTAACATTACAAACATTAATTGCAGAGGCTAATGAAGTAGTATTAGTTTTTAAAATATTAATTGGGATGAAGGGAATAATGATCATTTTTTTGGATAAAAAATTTTGTATTATCTTTGGGTTATTCATTTTGAATCGAAAGTATATTCTTTTTTGAAATGTTGTAATGTTAGTGCCTTTGTTTCAAAATATGACATTAATTTTTTAAATAAATTAAGTAATATTTTATAAAATTTTCATTGGGACAAAAATAGTATTTTTTTTTCTATAGCCGAAGTAGTAGTATTTTGTAAAAATTAATTTTTATAATGTTAGTTTCTTCGTCTCAGAAAATAAATATTAATTTTTTAGACAAGTACATTCCTTGAGGCAAAGGAATCAATTTTTATTTTTTTTTTGATATAGAAAGTAGTATTAATTATGGGATGAAATAAATATTCATTTTTGAATAGAATGACAATTTTTTTTCTTAAAAGTACTGTAGAAATAATGAAAAACATATGATTATGAATTTTCATTGAGTTTCTTTTTTTACAAAACATTTTATATTAAGTTCTTCTCGCTCAGTTTTTTTTTTTTTTAAGAAACAATTTCTATGGATCTCTTTTACAAAATGATGAGTTATTAATAAAGAACTTTAGATTAATGATAAAAAAAATTGTGGAAGTCATTTGATATAACATTTTTTTAATTTAAAGAGTAGTTGAAGTATATTAGTGAAAGTAAAAATCTTATTAAAAATCTTATTATTGGCTACAAATATAATTATTAGAAATATTTATGTTTTAATTTGTATTTTATCAAAATTTGATGTATTTTTAATCTTGGTTTCATTTAAGAAACAATTCCTATGGATCTCTTTTAAAAAATGATGGGTTATTAATAAAGAACTTTAGATTAATGATAAAAAAAATTGTGGAAGTCATTTGATATAACATTTTTTAATTTAAAGACGAAATATTATATTTTTCGTCTCAAGTCAACTTTAAAAAATGTCATTATACAAAAAAATTATTTTCTTCATTTCGAAAATGAATATTACTTTCAACTAAAAATAAATCACCAAAAAATAATACTCTTTTTTTTTCCAAAAAAATTCATTATTATGTGCTTTAACTAGAAGGAAAAATTATCGTCTCAAGTAACTAAAATTTTTGAAGTAGCGACATCAAATTACTTTTTTTGACCCAATTCTAGGAAAACAGTGTTAGTATGTGCTTTAACTTGATTATGCCCTATTTAAAAAATTTTGTAAGTAAAAAACGGGTTGATAAAATTTTTGAATCCATCTTAAACCCGCAATGATCCGCGTCTAATGAAAAGAGTTTGGAAATATTTTCTTTTAAATCAGGTGGGATTGGGGTGGATTTGAGAGTAGCTCGAACCGTCCCCCGAACCTGCATAGTATTCATCATTTTTTAGAATAAATTTTAAATATTGATAATATTTGTATATTATTATATACTTATTTGTTTATAGTTTATTGTATTTTCTTATTTTTCTATGTCATATTATTAATCTCTACATTTATACGGAAATAAAGGGAAAAATATTATTTTATAATAGAAATATTAATAATTTTTTCTTCAACTTTTGTCATATTTTAAACGTTACAAAATTGTTTAGGATATTAAAGAGATGAATGGTTTTATTATAAAGTGTAAAAAATTGGGTACAAAGTAATTATTGAATAGTTGTTGTGAGTATGACATATAAGACCATTAAATATAAAAATATTAAAAAAATTTCATTGTACTTTTTTAAACTTAAAATGGGCCACCTTTTATTAAAAGAAAAGGAAGTTTAAAATGGGACTAAGGGAGCATTTATTTATTTGATAGTGAAATAATTTTTCGTAATGTTAAATTTAATAAATTTTGAGATAAAAAAAAACATGATTATATAACAATAACATAAAAGAAATATGTAAAAATCAAACGGGGATGTAGAATTTGAGTACGGTTCAAGAACAAAATAACTTCTCAAAAATAAAAATTGATGATACTTGAAAATTTCATTCCATGTAATTTGTTTGTTTGGAGTATCACTAGAGTCAAGAGTTCCGAATTGCAGTTGAAGAGAAAGATGTGGAGACTTATAACTAGATTGATTACGCTTTTTCAATCGTTGGCGAAATTAAGTGATACTGTGGGCAAATTACGCACATATCACATTCAATACACAATAAATATGTTTTACATAAAAAATATGCGTTCAATTTCATACTGACCACTCTGATGTTTGTACTGACAATATAGTATGCAAGAAAGTTTTTCACAATATATAAAAATAACTCAATTTTATGTTTGTTTTATTTTAATTTTCTTAATTTGAGTATTAGTAACGGTCCCGCACGGGAGTTAAACTAGTTGTAAATAATCGAAGGTTGTTAACGTATTGACATTAACTAATACTCCTTCCGTCCCACATCAAGGTTTTTTGGTTTGAATTTTACGTTTTTTAAGATTTTTTTTTTTTAAATTGATAGAAAATTAGAAGAGAGAGAATGTAAAAATTAAATGTGAAGTAGGGAATAATAGTTAATGATTGATTTTTTTGAAAGTAGGTAGAAAATTAGAGAAGAGAGAATGTAAAAGTTAAAAATATTTAATAAGAGAGAGAATGAGTGGGAAGAATAGTAAGTTAATGATTGATTTTTTTGTAAATATGTTCACTTTATAAGGATATAATAAATGATTTTTTTGTAAATATATTAAATTATAAGGGTATAAATATATTTAAAACTTACCATTTATGAAAAAAAACCTTAAAATAAGACGAACCAAAAAGAAAAATAGAAACCTTGAAATTGAAATGAGACTTGAAATTGAAATGAGACGGAGGGAGTACTAAAATAGTCACTCTTTAGCGCTAATACTACTGCAACTCAAAACTACAACGGGCTGTCACCAATATAATATTGAAGAGTATCATTAATATTACTAAAAAACACTAACATTGGTGTCGACGAATACTGAATACTGTCTTTTTTTTTTTTTTTTTTTACTCCCTCCGTCCCGCACTGGGCAGATATATTTATGATTTCACGCTTCTTAAGAAATTTTTTAAAAAATGAATAAAAGTTAAATGTGAGATAGGGAATAGTAATTAAATGTGTGGTAGGAAATATGAGAGATAATGTAAAAGTTAAATGTGTGGTAGGGAATAGGAGAGAGAATGTAAAAATTAAAAATATTTAATAGGAGAGAGAATGAGTGGGAGGAATAGTAGTTAAATGTGTGGTAGAAAATAGGAGAGAGAATATATAAGGATATAATGAATGATTTTTTTGTAAATATATGAAGATGATAAGGGTATTAATATATTCAAAAACTTGCCTTTTTTGAAAATGAACTCTTGGTCTGGGTCGTCCCAAAAGGGAAAGATGAACCCTTGGTCTGGGACGGAGGGAGTATTTTTTATCCAGGTTCCAGTTTTGTCGGATTAATTTTGGACCACCAAGTACCAGTCCTACAGTATGTTGGCGGAGGTAAATCGCGGGATGTGCCCTATACAGCCAGGGTGACATCACCCCTTATACTCCAGAACCCCAAGGGAGCCCTCCTACAAGGCATTTACATCACTCTTACATCACCAAATGGCTGCTCCAGCTGCTCTTGCCAAAGAGACAATTACATCACTCTTACAACACCAAATGGCTGCTCCAGCTTTGCACCTGCCAAGATTTGAACTCCTCACATTGAGGATACAAGCCCAGCAATGCCGCTTCCTTAACTGCACGAATGTGCCCCGGGGAATTCCTAAGGACCCTGAAACCAAGGTAGGAAATTAAGCCCCAAGAATCCCCTTGGGGGAACTCGAACCGGCGACCTCCCCTTCGGGAAGTCACCTTGGTACCACTGGGCCAAGGCCCGTTAGGTCGAATACTGTCATTAATAATGTTAAATAGTGTCAGAGTGTGTTAAAAATTTCTATAATTTCAAAAATGCATCACAAATTTTAAAATAAGTTTTGATTATTTATAAAAATGCCACCAATTAACATAAAATAAATTTTACCCATTTTAAAAATTACTAGTTGTTTTTTTCTCCTAAGATTTTGTTATATGATTATCTAGTAGTTAATCCAAGTTTCTTAGCCAAAACAAAACCCTAAGGCCCGTTTGATTCATGGTAAAGTGGGAGAATGGAATACTCAATTTCATTCTCCCAATTCCTTTGGCCTGTTTGATTTATGTTTTCCTAAAATTTTCATTTCCCCAGAATGATCAATTCCCTCCAACGTTGAAATTTGCCATTCCTTTCATATATGGGAGGAATGGTCAATTTCTTCATGAATGATTTTTTTTTTGACCAAAATACCCCCAAATCTAAATCACCCCTATCCCTTGCCTACTCCACCCACCCACCCACCCCTGCCCTATCACCCCTACCCCCCTCACCCTCACCCCCTCCATCTAGCCCCTGCCCTACCACCCACCCCCACCCTCACCCTCCAATTTTTTTTAAAAGACCCCTGCCTACCCTCCATCCAGCCCCTGCCCTACCACCCCCACCTACCCCCACCCCCACGAATTTTTTTTTTACTCATTTTGCATACCCCTTACCTACCCCACCCAGCCCTGCCCTACCCCACCCCCACAAAAAAATTTTTTTTTTTTAAAAGAAGGAGAAATTGGATATTTTATATGCTTTCATTCCATTTCTATAATTTGTATTTTCAAACCAAACATAATTTGCCAAGGAATTGAATGACAATTTCATTCCATTTCGTGCCAACCAAACGGAGGAGTTTGACCAGTTTTTTTCCATTTCAATTCCTTCAGGAATTCAATTTCATTGACCATTCCATTCTTTCATTTTTTTTCCATCGAACCAAACGGCCCCTAATTTGTAGGGATGACCAAAATCGGTTTCGGGCCCGGTTCCGGTTCAGAACCGTCGGTTCCGATTCGAAAAATGTATGACCCTTAACTGGCCCGGATTGCTCACGGTTCCGGATAATCCGGTTCCGGTTTTCTCCCCCGTTCGTCCGGTTCTGGTCTTTTTCCGGTCCGGTCCGGTCCGGTTCTATTGAAAAACAATGAATTTTCATCCGATTTCGGGCTTTTTCCGGTTCGGTTCACCATTTTGGTGACCCTTAACTGGCCCGGCTCCAAACCGGTTCCGGTTATCCCGATTCCGATTTTCGTGACGGTTCATGGCGGTTCCGGGCTTTTCCGATTCGGTTCCGGTCCGATTTGGCCTTCCCTGCTAATTTGATTTCAAAACATACACGCGCTGAAACCCTGCGAGTGGATGTTACTATCTTCCATATAAACAGTCCGAAACTCACTCTCCGCCTCCTGTCTTTCCCCTTCATTTCTCCCTCACACACGTCAGCGTCTCTCTCGCTCTTCCCCTTCCCCCGCGCCTCTCTCTTTCTCTCACACACACACACACACATACTTAAAGACTGCTGTCTCAAATCCCCCCTCTCTCTCTCTCACACACACAGAAAAACACAGAGCCGCCGTCGTTCATCTCGTTGTTTTCACTGGTCTACAATGGCGACGATCAATCTATCGACGCAAATGTCTCTGTTGAAATCCGATTCGGCTAGGTCGTTGTCCTCGACGACCGATCGGATTAAGAGTTTGGCTGGATTCTTCCCGGAATCAGCAGCGACTCGAAATGCCCAACGCATGCGCAAGGAACTATTAACTCTTAAATCGATGACATCCGTTCAAAACAGTGAAGGAGCCGACAATCTATCGTCGAATGGGCCTTTGACATCTGTATGTTCTCTGTTTCCTTTACTTCTATGCGTGTATTGATTATTTGTAGATGTGTATACAGAGGAGAGGTTTGCTGCTATGTGGTTGCATGTGTTTGATTTTGTGTTTTGGAAGAGTTTTTGTAGTTGATTGTATGTTGATTTGATTTTATTTGATTATAGAAGCAGAGCGTGCTGGCTTTGGTAAACATATAATTTTACATTGATGTAATCAGAGTTGATTTTTTTTTTGATTGCTACTGAAGAATTTTAGATTTTTGTCGTTTGGTTTTGTTAATTTTGGATTGCTTGGGAAGGTTATTTTTTTCTTATATTCTTTTGAAGTTTGACTTTTGATGAAGAATTTATGCTGCAATTAAGAACTTGCGATTATATTTGCATTTTGTCCTGTATGTACTACCAACAATGAAGTGATATGGTGACATCCTTTCAAAGTTATGGGCATCCGTTGTGATTTTTTTTTAATCATCTCGGCTTGAAGAATATTCCAGAAAGGCATTTCATGGAAAATTTGAGTGTGTTTTCAGTATTGTAGGACTTTGCACGACAAGCACAAAGGATATAAGTATTGTCCGCTTCTAATCTGTGGGGTTCCAAATCCTATGCTGATATAGGAAGATAGACGAAAAGCTATCTTACTTTTATGTTCTTGATCGGAAAGATTTATGGAAATGTGGTCAATACTTTCTCTAGGAAAACAATTATTGAGAAGATGATAGTCTTTTCTTAAAGATTGAAATGCTGCAAAATGAAAGTAAGAAAGAAGTGAAGCTAAGAAAGGGAATTAGGAGAAAGGGTAAGATAAAAATAAAAAAATAAAGATGATAGAGGGTCAAAAGAAGTGTAAAAGGATGAGGTCAAAAGAGGGAGAATAAGGATGTCTGATAATGTAGAGAGGAAAACAATTTAACAAGGAAAAAAGAGAAATAAACTAATAGAGGAGGAGAGGGAGAAAAGTAGAAGGAAGAACAAGCAGCATTTACCATTAGTTACATGATCTCAGTCAAGCTTACGAGGTCACTAAGAAGTAGTAATAAAAATTTCTTATGGCCATTATATATTAGGAGTGTGCCCAATTTAATGAAGACGACAATTGCCATAGAGAGCAGTCCTGAATTCAAGATATGTGTTTCCCCATGCTTTAATTGTAGTCTTCTTCATACTTTGCGCCAAATTGCTGCTGATGATTTGTACTATTAGCAAAGATAATTTGCTCTATTGAGGATGTATTGTGTACCTGTCTCTTGACAAATATGAAAGAGATGAATATTCATGTCTGTTCTCAAACTTAAAAGTGTACCATGATAATGAAAGATGTTTTTTGAGTTTGACTTAACGTTTGAGCATTCCTTTTGAATTTACATTGCCATTTTAAAATTGTTTAGAATATTCTTCTTAGAAGCACCACATCAAATACCTAAATTTTGATTACTTTGTAGGGGAACTTGGACTTTTCTTTTGAGCTTCAATCCATCGATCAAATTCAGCGACGGCTACAGGTAAATCCTGATGCTCGAAGAAAAACAAAGATCGTGTGTACTATTGGTCCCTCTACAAGCTCGCGTGAAATGCTATGGAAATTGGCTGAAACGGGAATGAATGTGGCTCGTCTAAATATGTCACATGGGGATCATACATCACATCAGAAAACCATTGACCTTGTCAGAGAATATAATTCTCAAAATACTGACAACGTTATTGCGATAATGTTGGATACCAAGGTATGCTGATTGTTTTCTTGCTGAAAATCAGCTTACAGTGATATTAAATTGCACATGTTGAACCCTTTATTTAGTGTGCTGATGTGTTGAATCATTTAATACTATTTTATTTTCATTGTTGCATCTTGATATTTTCACTGTAGCCCTTTTCATCCTACAAAAAAACTTGGGTTCTATAATTTATATGAGCACGACATGGTAACTATGCAGAAATGGAATCTTCTAAGTGTATCTAAATGCTATCACATATTTTTGGTAATTGGTCGGCAGTATCTCACCTTAATTTTTCTAGATTGCCCTTATATGTGGCTGAACTGCACCTAGTGACTCGTACCACCTATCACTGCCAAAGAAATACCTACTTCTGTTGATCAAAGTTTTATCCACGCTACTTGAGTCTTTGTTTACAAATGAAGGTGGTCAAATCTATGTATGCTTAAAAGACAATGGGGCAATCATGAATGCATTTAAAATTAGCTTTCTCAGTAGCTCTTTTTCTTTCAAACAGACAGTTTATTCTGAAGTTGTCTGGAATAAAATGAGATAATTACTAGTGTTTTTTCTTATTATCAGGTGAGCAAATGAGCTTTTAACAGTTAGTTGTGTCGGAAGCCAACTTGTTTTGCTTATACTTGTTCTTTCCATATTTAAATACTGTCCCTGTATTTGACACTGGCTAGAAAACCAACCTGCAGTAATATTTGTTAATTTCCTTGGAAAATATTCCAGATCAGCTACTAGGATGGAATCTAAAAGTAACAAATATTTCCATATTTTATGAAGTATTTGGTTGGTTATTATACTTCCTGGTTGTTAGGTCGCAGATCCTTTTGTTGCATGTTTCAAAAGTCTGCTGCAGTCCCCTTAGTTATATGAAACCACATAGAGACAAGGGATTACCTTTCTCCCAACCTCTCTTGATTATTTAGCTCAGCCTGGGACCCGTGACATATTTCTGAAGGGTGGGGGGGGGGAGAACATGATTAGACATTTGTTTTTCGCAAACGAGAGCTATTAAATAATCATGGAAATATATAAAGAATATGCCTGATTGGTATGGTGACTGTAGTCTAGAATAATAATTGATGGAATAGGTTCCACTCTCAAGCACAATAATGATAACTTAAAGTGTATTAACGTAGTTTTGAACTGGCTTAAGTTTTGGATGGGGCCAGCAGTAGATTTTCTGTAGGATCTATGCTGGAACTAATTACTGTCAGGTTGTAAAAGATTTTCTTATATACTAGCAGCAGCCATTCTCATCCTCTATATGGCAATCTGCTGTATACTAGACTGCTCTGGGAGACGAGTTACACAAACTATCTACTGTATACTAGACTGCTCTGGGAGACGAGTTACACAAACTAGTAAAAATTACTTATCAAAAGTGTAATGTATCAGTTTGACCTTTTTTTTGTATCTGCCTTCCTTTTTAGCTCCACATTTCTCTTGGACATTGAGTGCATTCATTGCTTAACATCAACTTGTTGGATGTTCACTTCTTGGCTTATCCAATTTGTTGGGTAATCATCTTGCAGGGACCTGAAGTCAGAAGTGGAGACGTACCTAAACCAATCCTCCTTAAGGAGGGTCAAGAGTTTAATTTCACTATTAAAAGAGGCGTTAGCACAGAAAACACTGTTAGCGTGAACTATGATGATTTCATAAATGACGTGGAGGCTGGTGATATTCTACTAGTTGATGGTAAGTTAGCATTTGAGGGCCGACGAACGACCCATGTGTAAGTTTGTGTGTACATTCTTTTTCTTGCATTATCGAAATGTTGTTATGTGCATAATAGGTTATGTAGGCCCAAATAACTATTTGGTTCTGGGACTGGAAGATAGCCTCGATTGGTTAAATGTTACAATCTCGGTCTGCTCTCTACATCCGAGGTTTTTAATTGTATCTTTCTGCAGCTGGATTGTTTCAATTCTCTGTTTCGTGATTTTCTTACTTGTTAACTGGATAATGCACATGTCTCTTAATTTTTCGTGATCTATTGACTTGTAAGCTTGTGTTACTGTGCAAGTTGTTGTGGTGTATCATTATTGAAAGGCACTGTTTTCTTTTAAAGAAACAAAAGAAATTAACACCCTTTTTATTTACTCCGTACGTCCCACCCGAAAAGGCACAAATGTCCATTTTGTGTGTCCCATTTAAAAAGACACACTTCCAAAATGGATTTTTAATTCTTCTTTATTCGTGGGACCCTCTTGTCATACTCGCAATAACTATCCACTTACTATTTCAACCCTATTTTCTCTCTCCTACCTCAATTTTCATACTCACAACACTTGCTTCACTATACACTTTCCCTAATTCCCGTGCAAAGTCAATTTTGTGCCTTTTCAAGTGGGACGGAGGGAGTATATATTATTGCAAAAGTGCAATGTCACTTCTCTTTACATCACTTCTCGATATATCTGATGATCACTGTACTCCTCTGTGCTAGGTGGTATGATGTCATTGGCTGTGAAGAGTAAGACAGCGGATGTTGTAAAGTGTGTAGTAATTGATGGTGGAGAATTGAAGTCAAGGAGACATTTAAACGTCCGTGGAAAAAGTGCTACTCTACCGTCAATAACAGGTTTATTTTTGTCCCATCTACAACACCGTTGGACTGCTCTCCTTTGTTTTAGTTTTTGGTGATAGATATTTAACAAGCTCATCATTTATGCAGATAAAGATTGGGAGGATATTAAGTTTGGGGTAGACAACCTAGTTGATTTTTATGCTGTTTCTTTTGTGAAGGATGCTAAGGTGGTCCATGAGTTGAAGGATTATCTCAAAAGTAAGCTTTCAACCTCAATACTGTGCTAATAATTAGCGTTTCCAATTATCATTTTTGCTCTCGTTTTATATGCTCAACTTTTATAAACCTTTTTTGCAGGTATGAATGCAGATATTCATGTAATAGTGAAGATAGAGAGTGCAGACTCTATAGTTAATCTTCAATCAATCCTTTCTGCATCTGATGGGGTTAGTCTTATCATCTTTGACTTCATTGTTTTATATTTTTATTTTGTGTACCTCCAATTATGATCAACTGTAATAAGTCATGGAACATCTGAATTCTCGATGATATAAAGCTGTCTATTATTCTTCTGAAGGCATTGCATTATGTAGAAACATAAAGGTACACTAGGGGAAGTAGATTTAGTTGTGTTAATTGTCAGTCGACTTGTGCTTTTATGGCAGGAAAAATGCCAAAGGAAGAATCCTGCAGTGCAATTATCTTCTTAAGTTCTCACTCTTTCACTTTAACTTTCATTTTTATGGCCTTATCCAGAAATTAATAGAGTTTAGAGTCGCTTTTTGCTATCTTTTTGCTGCTGTGTACAGGTCTATGCTCACATACTCTTCATACTTCGTTTTTAAAGCTTTGTCTCTGTGATAACTCTTGGTATCAATTGAGATGATATCAAATCATGGTTAAATTGGTTCTTTTGAATTTTTGTTTCACTGATAAATGCTATTTCTAGATTGTGGTTGGTTACGAGTCTACTCTGATATGATTTGAACTTACCCCACTACCATCTTCTCTCTATTCTATGCTTGAAAGATCTGATGACATGAATTTGTACTGAGCTCATTAGTTGGTTGTTGATAGGCAATGGTTGCCCGTGGAGACCTTGGAGCTGAGCTTCCAATTGAAGAAGTCCCTTTGTTACAGGTAAGTTCATGGGTACCTATGTCATGCTTACCATCTCATATCTCTTTGACTAAGTTTTATGGTGGGATGTATATGATGTGAATGAATCCTTTTCTAGGTAGATATGATTGGCTATTATATAGAGCCTCTTTATTTGTACTCAACTGGATTAGTGAATAATGGATATTATCAATGATTATATTCAGATATTTAACTAGAATCTGCACATAGGTTTGAACACCACTTTGTGCGGAAACTTATCTAGTTTTGTCTCTGTGAAAATGAAAGTCAAATGGATAGATTTAATCAAAGCTAATTGTGCTGTAGTAAAGCCGTCGGAGGTAAAGGATTGGGTAAAAATTATGATTGGCATTAAGTGGTAACATGCCATCTCAGGTCATTGGTGTTGTCATCAAACATGTCCTGTTTGATTTCCTGGAACATGGAAAAAATGTCCATGTTTATTACACAAAGTTTAGCACTTTAGCTCCTTTGAAAATCCTAAAAGCTTTACTCCCTCCGTCCCAAAAGAATGTTCATTTGGGATTTAAGGACCATTTTGAATAGATTGTTTTTTAATAGAAAAAAAATCATATGCATTCTTGCTATTCACTTTCAAAATTTTAGTTTTGCAAAATGTAATAAACTACGAATTTTCTTTTGAAAAAAATGATTTAGGGACATTTATTTTAAGGTAAAGTTTCAAAAGATCATTCAATTTGGGACAAAAGAGGACATTCAATTTGGTTCGTAAGGAGTAATTGTTTGACTTATTCTTTAGGATGTAGGATCCTTCTGTTTTTTGTCTGAGTAGCAATCTATGTTCCAACATGCCATCTCAGGTCATCGGTGTTGCCTTCAAACATGTCCATTTTGATTTCCTGGAACATGGAAAAAATGTCCATGTTTATAACACAGCTTAGCACTTTAGCTCCTTTGAAAATCATAAAAGTTTTACTCCCTCCGTCCCAAAATGAATGTCCATTTGGGATTTAAGGGCCGTTTTGAATAGATTGTTTTTTAATAGAAAAATCATAAACATTCTTGCTATTCACTTTCAAAATTTTAGTTTTGCAAAAATATAATAAACTACGAATTTTCTTTTGAAAAAAAATGATTTAGGGACAGTTATTTTAAGGTAAAGTTTCAAAAGATCATTCATTTTGGGACAAAAGAGGACATTCAATTTGGTTCGTAAGGAGTAATTGTATTCTTTAGGATGTAGGATCCTTCTTGACAAAAGAGGACATTCAATTTGGTTCGTAAGGAGTAAGTGTTTGACTTATAGGATGTAGGATCCTTCTGTTTATGGCGGAGTAGCAATCTATGTTCCAACATGCAGTTGCAGTGTATGAAAGTGCTTTTAAAAATGATGTCTGTGTAATGAAGTATCTATGATCCGGATAACTCTTTATACAAATTTGCTTTGTGTTGAAGCTAGAATATGATGCATATAGAATTTTCTTAATCTAGTTTAACTGTGATACCATATTTCTCCCTGAAATATGGTTCCTTGTTCTCCTCTAGCAGTCTTATCAACAACTTAAAAGAGTAAAACATCTAAGATTTATAATGGAGCAATTTATGATTCTTAATTGCGTCATGGGTCAAGCTTGACCCTTTTTTTGTAGCGGAGGAAGTATTTTGTGTCCGGGGATTATTACTCTCCCCTGCCATGATCCAGATCATCAGCATAGCATTTATACTTATTTTTTGTTTTCTTAAGGCTTTCAAAGTTAACCCAAATTTATGAAATATAAATTGTAAACAGGAAGATATCATCCGAAGGTGTCACAGCATGCAAAAACCAGTCATAGTTGCAACAAACATGCTGGAAAGCATGATTGATCACCCAACCCCAACCAGAGCTGAAGTTTCTGACATTGCGATTGCAGTACGAGAAGGTGCTGATGCAGTTATGCTTTCGGGAGAAACCGCCCATGGCAAGTAAGTTGCAGTTTTTGTGAAATTCATCTCATATGTTCATGTTCCACCATACCTATTCTTCCTCATTTTTGGCTGCTATTAGTAAAAGATATTTTGTCAGAATGGATCTTCATATACAAAGAGTTATTTCAGTTCAAAACTTTTTGGCTCTTACTTTAATATAAATATTTATGATGATCCCTTAGCCCAGGACACTATTTTCCCTTTCCCAGTAATAGTTAATACCCAAATCGGACTCAGTCTGTCTGTTGGCTGTGTGCAAGTCGGTTTAGAAGATGAGTCAAAGCCTTATACTCCCTCTGTCCCATAATCTTAGTCCCATTTGAAAATTCAATTAAACATTTTAATAACTTCTTTTCATTTCCATCACTAACTTGAATGAAATTTACTTATTACTCCATTACTCCTCTTTTTCCGTGGTTGGCTATCATCCTCTCCTCTCTCTCTCTCTTCTTACTTGGTTGACAATTTTGGAAGTTCAATAATTTTAACATAACAATTATGGAAATGAGACTATCTTTTTCAAGACAAACAAAAATGGCAAATGGGAACATCTCTATGGGACAGGGCTGCTTCTGTATTGCCTTCCTAGTCTTCACTTATTAGTCAAACAATTTCACCTGGGAAGGTGTGGGAGCCATGGTATCCGCTTTTCTGGATTCCCAAGCTTCATAATGGGGTTTGCCACCCATCTGTTAAGTCACACGGATTGCGCACGCCATTATGAATTTTTCTATAATACAAGGAACATTAATAGGCAGAAAGCTTAATGCAGTTAATTTGTGTATATATTTGTTCTCGGGAAATGGTACTGAGTACCCTAAATATAATTCTCAACATTTAATTTATATCCATCTTTCTCTCTTAAGGTACCCCCTGAAAGCTGTTAAAGTTATGCATACTGTGGCACTGAGGACTGAGGCAAGTTTACCCTTCTCCACAATCCCTCCAATTCGATCTTCTGCATACAAGGTTTGTAATATTTTCTTTTCGATCTCAGATGTATTTTATTTCCTTCCTGCGGCCATATCAATACTCGATTTCTAGTTAGCTGTACTTGTTGTTCCTTTTTCTTTGATAAAGTAATTATCATCTGCGGTTACAAAGTTGGTTATAGTTTTCGCTATCTAATAATTTTATCTACTTCTTTCAACAGACACATATGGGAGAAATGTTTGCTTTCCACACCACCATCATGGCCAACACTCTTGGTACTCCAATCATTGTATTTACAAGAACGGGTTCCATGGCTGTACTTTTAAGCCACTATCGACCTTCATCAATGATCTTTGCCTTCACCAATGGGTTAGTAGATTATCACTCCTTTTTATTATCTACTTGTTGTCAGGACCTCACTGTTACTTGAATTTGAAGAAGCTTTTGCTTGTGGTTAAAATGAAAAATAGAGCTGAACCTTGTTAGATTATAAAATGATCGGTATTCTGACGCGTTCCAAATATTCCTGTTAGTACTTAGTAGTTTAATCCCCCTGTCCCATAGTAAATGTCACATCTTAACTTTTTTGGTCAACCTTATTGGAATTTGACCAAAAAGTTACTCAAATCTAATTATGTTATGAAATTCTAAAAGTTGCTATTGATTTCAAATTTTGGTCAAAGTTTAATCAAGTTGACAAAAAAAGTCAAGATGTGACATAATTATGGGACGAAGGGAGTAATAAGCACATAAAAATACTGACTAATTGACAATTAATGTATGTGGTTGGGCAGAGAAAGGGTTAAGCAGAGGCTTAATCTTTATCATGGTGTGATGCCAATATATATGGAATTTAGCAATGACGCAGAGGAGACCTTTTCCCGAGCCATTAAGCTACTACTGGTTAGTGACCACTCCATCCAATTCACGCCATTGTACTCTGATTTTGACTTCATGGAATTAACGCAATTGTAATTTTTTATGTTTTCAGAGCAAGGATCTCGTGAAGGAGGATCAGTATGTTACTCTTGTTCAAAGTGGAACCCAATCAATATGGAGACAAGAGTCAACTCATCATATTCAAGTCCGTAAGGTCCAAGGTTGACTTGTGTACCTGCGAGTGAAATTCTCTGCATAAGTTATTTTTGAGTAGGATCCCCTCACCAGCCAACAGGGGCTATCCTAGGATGAGTCCGGGCTGACCTGCAATCCGACTACAGGGGTACTCTATCTGGTACAGACTAGGTAGATTATTTATTTTTCCTAAATTAATTTATATATTATTCTCCAATATTCAAAAGGGTTATTACCTGTTGTTATGTTGTTAGAGAAATCTTAAAGGAATGTATTCCTATTTTTGTTAAAATACATTAGTGAGTCTAGAAAACATCCACACAGTGGATTGTGTTGCAACTTTAATTTGCAAAATTTTGAGGTGCAATAAAAATGTTGTTTACGTTGCATGTTCTAATTTCGCTTATTATTACCCTAGATTGGTTATCGTAACGGGGCGTAGTCTAAGGGTTGTAGCCGGGAACCTATGATGAAATTGATTATCCTTAAATAATAACATAAAGAAACTGTTTATTAATAGTGTCAATCTAGTGAAATTTAAAATATGGTCCTGGTTATTAACGATCTGACACAATATCACCAAGATTGAGCCTTGGAATCGAACTCATTGCCAAGTTAAGTTGCCAACAGTCTCCTGGATCACCTGGTTTTACGATAAAAAAAAAACTGTTTACTTATTTACGTTTAAGTTGTTGACCATCAAAAAAATCAAATTTAACTATTTTTTCGGGACATAAGCCTATTTCTAGAATTTTACTGAGAGAAGTGATTAACTCAAGTGGTGATCGGCATCTACTGGTCTCTTATAGAAGGCAAAAACCAGTATTCTAAAAGACTCCGCCAACAGCGGCGTTCCCAGCCCCGCCAGGTGCTGCAGGCCCCTCTCCAACGCCTCTGGGCATTCAGTTCCATCAGCCCCGACTAATCCCGACTGGGCCCTGCGCCTGCTGCGCTGCCGACTGCCGCCGCCGCTTTTAACCTTGGCAAAAACTATATTTTCATCATCGAATTATGGCATTTTTTCAAAATATTCTCATTAAACTATTTTTTTTTTTTCAAAAAGTTCTCATTGAACTTTTACATTTTTCAAAATGTGCTTACTACGTTAACAAATTTGCTTAAAATTTAACGAAATTCAGTCACATGTCTAGTTTTGTTAAAATACGATCTGGGGTAAATGTTTTTTTGGAGAATTAACTTGTAATATTTCTTATAAACTATGTGCTAATGACATTTTACATTAAAAAATTTTGTACTCTTCAACATGCATGTCAACAATATTAACAAATTGGTTGAAAACGTAACGGACATCATTCACGCTAAGTCACGTGACTAAATTTCTTTAGGTTTTTAGCGAATATATTAATAATGGAGTGAACACATTTTGAAAATTGTGAAACTTCAGTGAGAATATTTTGAAAAATAATTGTTTAGTAAGAACATTTTGAAAAAAGCTAAATTTTAGTGACTGAAAATATGAGAAAAGAGAGGCAACTGACTGATTCACATTTGAAATCCTTGCAAACAAAACACAAAATGTCAATTCTACTAATACAATAGAATCAAGAACCCCATAAACAAACTGAAATACTAATACAACCCCCACAATTCATACACTTTGATGACAGTGTCATGGAATCTGAGGAGGTCAAGAGAAAGTTTTAAAGAAAACCCTCATCTTTCAACTTATTACACATCATTCTTTTTTTTTTATTTTTTCGTCGTTAAAGTTAGACATCATAGTCGTCACTTTCGGTCCCCTCCACGTTCTTCCCTTCAAGCTTAATGCTCTTGTACCATCTCGCGCATACAATGTAGACCATTAGATCAATCGTGGTCAAACCGGCCAGAGAAAGTAAAACCTATCTAGGTGACCACTAAGGTTCCTGGGATCCACCCCGGCATATGGTCTTCGGTTGATATTCTCATAACCATGGTTACGATCAAGCTACTCACGTAGTTTCCTAGAGAGATTGATGTCATGCAAAGTGCACTTCCGAAGCTCTTTAGCCCATCGGGCGCCCGTGCATCAAGAACTCGAGTTGACCTACGTACATGAAAACCTCTAAGCTCCAACTAACGCATATTGAGGGACTTGCCAAAAGATGCTCAAAGAGCTCGAGCCATCACAATGGAGGCAATCTTTTGGGCATACTTGAGTCGATAACATTCGACTATTCCCGCCGAAACCATCAAGCTAAGATAGCTATTACAAGCCCAATTCCCATCCTTTGGAGCTCGGTTAGGCCTTTTGTGTCCGACTTTCTAAACTTGTTAACAAGAGGTGCAAGAACTCTTCGGTAAAGGAAAATGAAGAGAGCGACACTTAGGATGTCGAAGCTTGACATGCCGGCCTGAGGATTTGGAAGTTTGAAACCGTGCTTCTCATTGCAGCACCTTGCTCTACGAAGAGCGACGCCATTTGGGTGAATACGACAGAGTATATTATGGTGCATAGCCAAATGGGTAGTAGTCTCAAGATGCATTTCACCTCTTCAACTTGTGAAATCGGACATAGCCTCCATGGGTTGCGAATATTTTGCTTGGGGTCGCTCAATTCCCTTGATGTTATGTAAGCCGCTCGATCCAAAAACCTGCAACGCAAAAGATTATGAGCCACTTCGATCTTTCTTTTGATCAGACAACATGCATTTACGAAAATGCTACAAAATTTTGGTCACAAAATCCTAGTTGACAAGAACATCTGACTTACTTGAACTCATTTGTGTGAAGAATTCTTCTCCTCCACCATTCGAAGCATCCTTTCCATCATCTTGATACAATTTCTCTTCGCCAAGTGGCATCTCGACGTTCCATTTCTTAACCGCAGCTACGAAAACTTGACCAAAGCGTGCAAGAGGGTTACCGCTAGGCTTAAAGTGCCTGTACCTTGTGGTACCACCAAGAAACAAGAGAAGTGCAGCAAAAGCTGAGGCAGTAGACAAACCAAAACCCTAAAGCCCACATCCCTTGGTCCTCAAAGTAGTCCAAAATTGTGTTTGAAAAGAGCGAGCCAAGGTTCAATGCCAAGTAGAAGTAGCTAAAGAACGACACTTTCGAACGCCCTTCCTTTAGGTTCTCCTCATCAAACTGATCAGCTCCGAAGGTAGCTATATTTGGTTGGTACCCTCCATTTCCGAGAGCTATCATATATATGGAGATATAAAATAATGCTAGCTCCCAGTTCGAGTGGACCCCACATGGAGTCGTTCGATTCCCACATCCCTTAGGATTCAGCAAGAACAAGCTTGTAGCCACAGATAATCCAGCCAAACCCTGTTATAATACGAAGTTAAGTAACAAATAAGTTAACGAAAATTTACCCTTATAAAGACGATTGTTTTTTACTTACTGTGACGAAGATGGCTTGGAAAATGGCACAAGTTTTGAATCGACCCCAATAGGAATCACTGAGGAAAGCACCGACGAGAGAGAAAATGTAGACAGTTCCGGTCCATTTGCTAACACTGTTAGCAGCCTCAGCATTACTCTGTTGTAGAACCCTTGTCAGAAATAGTACTAAGTTCACCCCAACGCCGAAAAAGGCCAGCGTTGCCAGACCTTGATTCACTGTTTTGTTTGATCATCAAGGAAAACAGAGTGAGCAAACAGAGTTAGTCATGGGAAATTGTTTTTCTATTTTAATTTATATCACTTCAATATTGCAAATTTAGAAGAAAAAACATGAAACATATTGAAATATTTGTAGGAATTACTCCCTACTTATCAAAACGAGTTTCCATTTTCGTTCTTGATCAAGAAAGAAAGTGTTTTGGGGCAGAGTAGTAATACAATCACTTTAAGATAATGACAGTTGCTTACAATACGTAAATCATGTTTTTATAATGTTCTCGAATGCTGATATAATGTTACTCAAATTATTAGAAAAAGTAACCTCATATTATTTTAACTTGTAACTCATCTACTATAAAATTCAGATATATATTCAGTACGTATGTACGATTGTATAGGCGCTAGATCAACCTATAATCGATCGCTTAGGATTTAAACCGGCCCTAAGATTGTGTTTGATACACGAATTTAAAATGAAAATGTTTACGCAATCAAAATCTTCTTTGTCGTTGTGCTATATGACACAAAATATATATTAACATTTGTACAGAAAGAGGTCCTAGGCTAGATCCTTATCTGAGAATGAGTGTCCCAACAGAAGAAACTTGCCAGGTCACATGCCAACTGGCATACAAACACGTCATACAATTACGTGTCAGGCAAGTATCCATTACTTTTCTACCCTTTTGTGCGCAAAAATAGCATGATTAATTTCCATTGTCCTCTCTCACTCACTCTCTTACACGCTAATGTGTAATTGTACTCTTTAGTAACTATTATTTTAGTTATTATGATTAAAAAATAAATTAAAAAGGAGATATTGTAAGTATAAAAAATAAAATAGTGAGAAATAATGTCGGCAGAAATAAAAGTAGAATCGATCACTGCCATGTTGTGAGGAATCAAAAAGCAAAGTGGTGAGAAATTAATAAGTAAGAATTAGTTGACATTCATTTCGTCATTTTGAAAAATCCTATTTAAGCATGAGACAGACAAAAATATCCTCAAACAGGGGACAGGGGAAAAAGTAGACGATAATTAAACTTATACTTGGATCCACTGTTTTTTGACGAGACCCAACAAAATTTGGTCATAAATCTAACATTAGGCGCTCGTAATATTCGTAATATCATCTCGACCATTGATAAATCATGAAGACGAAAAAATCTTATATTAGAGATTCCAAATTCGGTTACACTTATATATGGTACACATTATATATATTAGATATGATCCAAATTTATGAATGGCAGAGATAATCAAACAATAGGACCTATTGTTTCTGATCTTACCTCTTTTATCCAACACTCTAATGTGTTCATTATTTTTGGACTGTCCTAAATAATATTTTTTATTTTAAGCACTTTTTTACAACTCACCGACTAAATGATTTTATGAGCACTTTAAAGAATTATTCAAGAAATTTCTTTAATTTGAATATTTTATTAAATATTACTTGTCTAGCAATTTTTTTTCTCCAAATTCTTCTTTCTAATCGCTCCGATTTGACCACTCCAAGCTTGCTCAGCGCGTGGTCGAGATCGCTTAAAATATGTGGGTTCCGATGAATTTAACAATCTCATTAGTCAAACACAAAGATAGGTCGGCGTGACACAATCGTAATCGTTGGATAAAGCGGACTGTAAATGCCTTCGAAATCAGCCTATAAAGTAGCGTGTACTACGAATTCTTTGCAAGCAATTACATTAAGATCCCCTAAATAAAACTAAACTCAATTTTTTGAAGAACATGTGTATGGTGAAAATATAAGTATATATATATATATATATATATATATATATATATATATATATATATATATATATATATATATGCACTAGTTAAATAAGGTGTCATATGTCTCATGTAAGACAAAGTGTGAAGCAAGATAAGCAGAGTCTGATATCATAAAACATGTGAAACATTTTGTACAAGAAAAATAAATATTTTCTTTTTGATTTTCCTCTCTCTCTCTCTCTCTCTCTCTCTCTCTATATATATATATATATATATATATATATATATATATATATATATATATATATATATATATAGATATAGATATACTCCTCCGTCCCAA